>JAIPRK010000951.1:0-110951 GCA_025469195.1 Chaitophorus viminalis
TTACATATTTTCAAATCCATGCCACAAGTCGGCATGTCTTTGGAATGTTTAAATGTTTATTGTAATTGTTATTAATGTGAAAGTGGGTATATTATAAGTATCTTTTCCTAACGGTAAATTAATATATAGTTGTGGAATTAATGTTATTATGGGGGGTGGATTTTTACAATTTCTTAAATATTAAAACGTGACTACGCGTCCATACCACAAGTCGGCATGTCCAAGAGTCTTTTGTTAATTTTATTTGAATGAAAATGATGGTACATTGTGCCCATCATTACAGCACTGTCTTAGCTTTGCACGGACGCGCGAAAGCCGACTATATGTTGTAGATCTGTTTCCAACAATGGCCATGGTATTACAAAACATTTTCATGGAATTATGAACATGGTATATTTATTTAATAAAGAGTAATTTGGGGGTGTGGGGGCAAAGCCCCCACGGATTTGTATACTAAAAATTTTCATGACCCTCCCCATGAAAAATTCCTAAATACGCCACTGACTCAGGTACAGATATAAGCATATACGTGACGATGATAATAAATTAATAATTATTAATTATATAATAGCCCCACTGGTCGATTTATAAAAGCGATTTGGTGGGCGAGTGGTATTTTTCGAATATTGAAAAATTTTCGAATTTTTAAAAACCTTATCAAGAAAAAAATTCTATCTACGCCATTGACCATGTAATATCATAACAATACAACATTCTATAGTTTCAATTAATATAATGTACAATAACGGAAAAATGGATTGTAGGCACGGCCACAATTAAAAATAATATCTTTTTTTTTAATCATCTTTAATCGTGGGCACGGCTGTAGATAGTTTCACAGAACAAATGAAATCATTAAACTCATTTATTCTATAATAATAGTGCTGTCTAGTACAAAAACGTCAAAAACGTTATTTATAATCGTGGTCTATACTGTATAGTGTATTGTAGTACCTACTATCTATGGCCGTGATAGTAACAAACAAATAAAAATATCCTATTATAAACGGCGTTGGTTTTTCCCATAAAATAATAAATTTTAAAATATTACATTTTCATATCGCTTTCGCAGTTACACATTTGACTCTTCACTGTTCGCGTTCCGCAGTTCTTAAGATTTACACAAGTTAAGTGTTCTTTGAGGTTCATACTTTTCAAAATACCTAACAACTTTTAATCAACGAATAAAATGATGGTGTATTTCCACCTCCAGCTCTACCTGCTAGGTAATTATAGTTTTTTCTACATAATATCATTGATTATAGAATTTACTCTAAATAAATAAATATTGTTAATATTTATTAATAATAATAATTAATAAAGATAATGATTGATAATAATAATTTATTTTTATGATAATACTAAAAATAATTATGATACATTATACCTAATATATTTACAATACAATATTGAATATATTTATCATGATTTACCTATATAGACGCATGGTTTAAACCAATGATACATATATTTTGTTTGTATTTAAAGAGAAACTATTTGTACTTTTCCTATAAAAAAGTTAAATAGTGAGTAGTATGTATTACCTACTAGTTACTAAAAATGTCTTGTTATACTTATTACTTATTAATTATTAGTTTATTACTTATATTCTGAAACCGGAAGCATTAGATATTTTATGAAATGAACTTGCCAATAGTAATGAATTCATTACTTAAGAAATAGATGAAATTGTTTAATCAATAAATGTAATTATTAATACAATTTTTTATAAATATAGTAATAAGATGTATTCATAAAAAGTGTTTTGTCATGGATGGTTTTCTTTTATCTGAAATATAGGTTCTTACAATTAGTTACATGTTACATTATGAAACCACTTACTTCATAGTTAATATTGTATCAAACTAATATTATTAAAAAGCTTTAAAACATTTTAATAATTTATTTATATATTTAACAATCCTAAAGTATTAATGTATTGCTATACTTATAGTATTTATAATTAATTTTTTAAGTATGTATGTAAAGTACTGTAGTACTCTATAGTAGTATGTAAGATTGCTTATTTTTTAAAGTTGACCAAATTAAAAAACCCATTACTAAAATAGGAGTGATATAATATTTCAATTTCTGTACCTCAGTTTTATAATTTCAAGTCCAATTGGCTCACGATAAATTGATAAACAAATAGATGTTTCTAATTGATTACCTATTTGATTATTTATTTGTTTCATTATTGTTTAATGTTTATATTAAGTTGCTTATTTAACAATAATATAGAAAATTATTCATATTACCTATATTTAAATGTTTAAGATATATTTTTATATTTTTATTGGTGATAATATTGTCAAAAAATATAATATCTATGAAAATGTTCTTGTTTATACTTTTAACGATGAATTTGTTATACATTGTTCATGGATGGGAAGAAGAAAAGATATTATTTATACTAGGGTACTTTGATACTTGATAGTATGATTCCTTTGATTTTCTCTATCAGAGCACTTAAATTTCTACCAAATCATGTAATTTTAAAATAATTGTGGTTGTGTAAATAAAATTGAATTTGAGTAGTATTTTCTCATTTAACAATAATATTCCCTAATTTATTCAAAACAAAATGTATAGAAATAAATCTAAATGATTACAATGATGGTATATTTTTAAATCAGTTTAGTTGATTGTTTACAATCATATTTGCCTCTACAAGAAACAACTAAGCATTAAATTTATAATTTTAGATTCTAAATGTGCAATTCTGGAGTGATGAATGTATTGATTTTACAATTATGTGTGTTTTTTATTTTTGTGTCATCACATTTTGGAGCAGTAAAAATGCTTTTTTAGCTCTAAACCTCAATATTGCTCGAAAATGTTCATCGTTAGATTAAAAAACTCCTAGAAATTTACATTTTAATAATAATACTACAATTATTAATACTATAAAATGTACATCATTAAATTAATAAATCTATAAAACTTATCATTACTAACCATTGAAATCATTTAAATTTTTTTTTTAATGTGCGACAATAATTATTGCAGATGAACTGGGGCTGTACTTCACATTCATACTTCAAATATCTATATAATGGTGCCTCATCTATGTCCAAGTGGTTAGCGACTTTATATTTAATTGAAATTGTTGCCATGTTTTGACAAAATATTTTTTTTATTATGCTCCAACTCAATAATGAAAAATTGCATACTTGAAATTTTCACCAAAATATGTTTATATTACCGTTTTCTATACATTTTTTGTATGTTGACGTATTTATATAGATAATTGAAATTTTCAATTTTTCTAAATAGGTATTTTTTTAAAAAATCTTTAAAAATTGAATACAAGGTTAACTATTAATTGTACTTCTTACAATTAAAAAAAAATCGAAAATCGTTTCACGCCAATTTTTCTTATAAGCGCTAAAAATTCAAATTTTTATGAAATATGTCAAAATCGTGATAATTTGCAAGTTATTTTGTTATTAGTATATATATAGTTAAGGTTTAACAATTTAACAATATCCATAAGTTTTTCTTCAAATATATATATCAAAAATTCCATCAAATTTAATTTCGTTCTAAGTCAAATTTGGTTTTTTTATTTTCACAACAAAAAATCACAAAAATTAAAGATCCTGGGCGTGGATTACGCCCAACGTAAGGGCGCCACTTTGTCGTATACGCCACGCAAAGGCATGACATATAAAACAGATATTTTTCGGTAGATCAATTCCCCGACCCAGAACTAGTAGGTGTAGGGGTGAATGGAGGAATAGCGGTCATCTAAGCGGGAGTTCATGTATCTTCGTTAATAATAATCGAAATATTTTACTATTGCTTACATTAGAACTATAAAGTTGTTGGCTACTACTTATATAAGTTTCAAATTTTTAGAGTGAAGTGCAATATTTTTTTTTAAAAAAAAAAGAAGCAAATGACCGGCATTACTTATATAGCGAGGTAATACCAGTCACACAAAAATACATGTTAAAGTATAGGACAAAATCTAAATTTCTAAAAATCATACAAATTATGATCAGAATATGATATCATCAATATAAAAATATTTTTTTATATTAAGAATTACAAAAATGTATTAGAAATGTTTGTTTCTTGTATAACAATTGTTAAATAATTGTTAAAACTTAAAAGTAAAATATATATATATATATCTTTGGTATTAATAAGTGAATAAACTATTCATTTATTTCAAAAAACAAAAACATAATATTTATAGCTTTTAGGTAGATAAGTCTTTTTCTACGATTTAACAATTAATAATAACAACCACTTACACATAATCAGTTAAAATTGGCCGCCATTACTCCTTCAGATTTGACCAGTAATGCCCCATCATAGTTTTTTTTACATACATTTCACTGGCCCCCCTTTTTAAAATTTGGGATTTTTAACTCCAGGATAATTTGTTTGATATTTGTTTGAATTTGTTTGATAGTTTTCAGAATTTGTTTGACATCCGTTCGGACTTAAATCGATTTTTCAAGGGTAGGGGGGCTGCAGAAACGTTTCTCCGGCCCCCTGGGAGTCAAATTTTGGGTTTTTTTTGCTATCATATTGAGCGTAATTTGTTTGAATTTGTTTGATAGTTTTCAGAATTTGTTTCACATCCGTTAGGACTTAATTCGATTTTTCAAGGGGGGGCTGCAAAAACGTTTCTCCGGCCCCCCAGGCAGTGTTGTGCATAGATAACCAAAATATTATCTAGATAAGATAACGGATAATGCATTAAAATTTTATCTAGATAAGATAAAAGATAATTATTAAAAAAATTATCTGGATAATAGATAAAAGATAACTAAATTTATCTAGATAAAAAACAGATAAAACTAAATAAAAATATAATTTTAAACAGTTTCATCATTCAGAACTTACATTTGTAAAATGTTTTTTTTTCTATGAATAAAAAAATTATATATTGTAAATTATATTGTAATTAGTTTAAAATAATCAACATTAATTTTGCTAATTTAGACAAAAACAGTACATAAACTTATTTTAATTTTTTTTTTTTTTTTATGTTATTAATCAGTTGACTGATCAAATTAATATATTGTAATTTAAATAATATTTAATTAAAAAAAATCTTTTTCAAATTTATCTAGATAATTTATCTTAGATGACCATTTTAATTAAAAAGATGGATAAAAAGATACTTCAAATTATTATTATCTAGATAAGATAAAAAGATAAAGGTTTCTATCTAGATAAATCATCTAGATAATGCACAACACTGCCCCCAGGAGTCAAATTTTATGATTTTTTACTTTTTTTTTCAATTATTAGTGGTGGGGGAGGGGCCAGAGAAACTATTAGAATACTATATTAATTACTATATTATACTATACTATACTATTCTATTATACTATTTTTCTCATATCCAGCCATTGAAAACAATTATATTTTAAAATTTTAAATATTATTTTGTTGTGAAACACTACATCAATACCCTGAGTGATACGCCAAAATATATATAGTAGATCTTACCCACTATAAAGTGGTAATGTCGTTGATTTCTTCAATCGTTACAACACATTTGTCAAATGCAAATTTCAAAACCATTTTTGATTATTTGACAAATATTTATGGAGACTATTAAAAACTTATTTAATATGTTTGATTTTTCGAGAATAAAATCTTGAGTTTACAAAATATGAAATATTTTTTTAACACAACACATTTCCATGGGCTGGAACCGATAATATAATTCTAAACAAATATCTAAAATTAAATCAAACCATATTAGAAGAAGGCAATATAAGATAATAATTAAAAAAAAAAATAAGATAAAAAACAATTTATCTATCTTCCATTGTCAATCGGGCAGCGTCTGTAAAAAAATCGTGACAAGTGAACATCGTTGAAACTGGAAGACATTTACGGTTCACTCTTGGATAACTATTCAAAGTTTTATTCTTCTGTGTGTTCAACACATTTTTCTGTTTTCATTTTACTCTCAAAAGTGAATTTTACTAATACTATTGAAATGGCTGGTCGAAAACCTTCTCTTCCGCCATCAGTAATCATAGGCTTAGTTGAATCATACAAAGATCGAGTGATTTACATTGAAGACAACTGCAAAAAAGGTGAGTAAATCAACTCGTTGGCGGTAAGTTTTAAGACATTTTATATTCATAAATATAATATTTTATAAGTTATTAATTTTATTTGTAAATGATTATTATATATTTTTCTACATTATTTTCGTTTGATACTCAAATACTTGGCCTTGACACCCTTAAAATGTGCAATTGCATTTGTATTTTATATATGTACCTATTTGTAAAAATGTTTATTTTTATTTATAGTTTTTGTAATTGCTGATTTTAGGTGAAATAATTTTGTTACCTGATAATAAATTGATAAATAACAATAAATCCATTATGATAACCTATTCTATAAACGAGGCCCACCCACACCCTACTGTACAGCTATGCCACAGTGTTGGGCAAAATTTTATCTAGATAATTATTCAACCAATTTTCAACTGTGATTATTTGATTAAATAATTATTGGACTAAATTTCAATCATAGATTTTCGAATAATTATCGGTTATTTTATTTGATTAAACATAAACTAATAATAACTGATATATTTTTCTGGATAAAATATGATTCACAATCGTTTAACTTAAAATGAAATGCCAACTATTGTTTATAATATATTATACTTGTTTTTAATCACCAACAGTAAGTTTACCAAAATCAGTTCAGTTATTTTTGATTCTAAATGAAGTGATATATGCATCATCGGTATTAGAAAGATTTGTGATTAAGTAATTTAAGTAATAAATACATAATAGTTTACATAATATCTGCAATATTATGGATTCAATTTCTTTAAGCCAATAACAATTATTAAAATTGAGCAACATATAAATAAGATTAAAGATAAAACTTTATTTGTTGAATACGGATTAACTCATTTCATATTGGAAAAAACTGCAAAAACGATATCTTACCCTTTATCATATATTTTATAATTTGTCTATCTCATAAAGAGTATTGTATAATTGGGAGATACATAATGACTTAATGAAAAAAGTTCAGCCCATTAAAGAAAATACTGAAGTCCCTTGTGAATATTTGGTCTACACTATATAAAACATATATGTAAATAGTAATAAAAGAAGTACTTTATTATATTTCATTATATTTAATTTTAGATATTTGTTTAGAATTATATTATCGGTTTCAGCCCATGGAAATGTGTTGTGTTAAAAAAATATTTCATATTTTGTAAACTCAAGATTTTATTCTCGAAAAATCAAACATATTAAATAAGTTTTTAATAGTCTCCATAAATATTTGTCAAATAATCGAAAATGGTTTTGAAATTTGTATTTGACAAATATGTTGTAACGATTGAAGAAGTCAACGACATTCCCACTTCATAGTGGGTAAGATCTACTATATATATTTTGGCGTATCTCTCAGGGTATTGATGTAGTGTTTCACAACAAAATAATATTTAAAATTTTAAAATATAATTGTTTTCAATGGCTGGATATGAGAAAAATAGTATAATAGTATAGTATAGTATAATATAGTAATTAATATAGTATTCTAATAGTTTCTTCAGCCCCTCCCCACCACTAATAATCGAAAAAAGTTAAAAATCCCAAAATTTGACTCCCGGGGGGCCAGAGAAACGTTTCTGCAGCCCCCCCCCCCCATGAAAAATCGATTTAAGTCCGAACGGATGTCAAACAAATTCAAACAAATATCAAACAAATTATCCTCGAGTTAAAAATCCCAAATTGTAAAAAGAGGGGGACCAGTGAAATGTACGTGTTTTTTTACATACATGCATTTACATAATAAACCATAATATTTAGATAAATCTTGAGCACATAATTGCAATCCTCGTATTATTTAGAAGTAAATAAAACCATAGATGTAGAAAAAAAAATACTCTTACCTTGAAATGATTTTCAATTTTGAAAATTATTCATTGAAAGTGAAAATAAAATTGATAACAAACTTGGTGTGAAAAATTGTGTTTATCATTTTGAGATTTCTTGTATTAGGTTTTGATAACAACGCTTATCAAATTACGTGAAAATCTAAATTTAAGCTATAATTTTTCATGAGATATGTTACTGACCGGTATTACTCACTGACCGCTATTCCCCCACGTTCCTCTAGACCTATTGTAAAAGATATATTTATTTCTTCTGGTTTCCACGAAAACGAGTACTGGATGTTCATTGTTCGAGTATGAATTTAATCTACCTAGGCAAATGTTGTATTATTTCCTTAACTGACCATGAAAACGAATAGTGGATAAGAAAATAATTATTACACAGTCTTGGTACCTTTTAAAGTTTACCGTGTAAGTAAACTCTTACCAAACCTCGGGATACCAAAAAAAAAAGGAAAAGCACTTCAAATAAAAATATTTTTAAAATAAAACGCAAACCCAAATTAAATAAAAGATAAAATAATATAATGCCAAAAGTTAAAAATATAAAATTAAATTCACAAAATACACCGTAGTAACCACATACCCGTGGAAACGACGGCACCTCCACTAATACGCGGAGGCGACAGCCCGATTTTCGGCTTGTCGCTTCCTTAAGTATGCATCGTTCGTTGTCAAGTCAGCACCATTTTCGTGGTAGCGAGTTTCGGTGTAGGCCGTTAAATTAAATTTGTATACAATTTAAATATGCCTATATGCTAATATATAACATCTTATACATTTACAACAGTTTTTTCTATGGTTATCAAATATACTTATTTGACAAAAAGTGGCATATATATATTACAACACCCCTATACATGCTTGTAACGAAACGACATTCAATGGAATTGGACACCAGATTGTGACAAAGCATTTAATAATATTAAGCAAATTTTAATAACTAAACTTGTATTGGCACACTATGATCATAAAATTCCGATTAAATTAGTAGTTAACTCATCATCATATGCACTAGATTCAGTTCTTTCTCATGTGTACCCAGACCACACCGAATTACCAGTAGCTTATGAATAGAGAATTTTGTCACAGGCAGAATGTAAATTTCCACAAATTGAGAAAGAAGGTCTAGCTATTATATTTGGTATCTCAAGCATAACATTTTATGATTATACGGTAGAAAATTTATTTTAGAAACCGATCATAAACCTTTAATCTACATATTTGGTATTAAGAAAGGTATACCTGTATAGTGTATATGCAGCAAGTAGATTACAAACATGGGCATCATATTATCTTTCGATTTCAAGATAAAATATGTTAAGTCTGAAAATAACATAACTGATTTTCTACCACGAGTAAAAACTGAAAAATCAATTATAAGCTAAGAAAATGAAAAATCTATTAGTATAAATTTCATTCGTGAACAATCACCATTTACGCTAAATTGGGGAAAACTAAAAATTGAAACTATATTAAAAAAAATAGTAATTAGGTATATTAAGACACTAAGCACATAGCAGGATCGTCTGTGATTTTAAAAATAATTATTTTCTCTTTAATTTTAAAATAAAAATAATGAGATATGTACTTTAGTTTATTATGTCCAAACTCCAAACATTTTTTATTCAACGAATTATGAATTGTTATACATAAATTAAAATTAGATTTTAATAATTAACAATAGTACAGTTGTGTAGAAATAATTAGTTTTATAATTAATACGTCATACAATTGTCTTATTAATTTACAGGTTACTCGTACTGCGAAAATGTTCACATGCCGAATGCCGCCGTAGCTATAAGTATAAGAGTTCTTTAAACTTCCATTTGAAGTACGAATGCGGGGTAATGCCCCAGTTCAGCTGCAAAAATTCATCGCACAGATTTGACGCGGACCCGTGCGGCAGCCGTTATCGAAACGCCTGTCGCCGACCGCGCCTTTGTTCTCTCATCAACCACCAGACCGCGGCAAGCAGCGTCGCAGCGATACCCCGTACCGTGATCCATCACTGGAGGGGGTGGCGGGCATTGACATTCGACTGCGACGTCCACTGAGTGCAACTTCTGAACCGGTCTGTCTCAGGTCTCTCTGCCTTTTTCCGTGTACGCAAGTACATCTCTGCTCCAGTCCCGAAAAAGGACCGTCTGTTTTTGCCCACCTGAGTGTTCACGTCGTAGGTACTTTCACGGCACCATCCGCGAACGAACGGTTTCGTTTCCCTTCCTTCGCGTCATCATATCGCTGTGCCAATATAAAGATATTGTACTATTGATTTTCTTTTATTTGTTGCATTGTACTGTATCTCGTTTGTGTGATAAATAAGAAACTATCATGTTTTAACAGTTCGGTGTTTGACTCTATTACAACGGTTTCCGTCATCGTAACCACGTATAGTACTGTAATATCACCCTAAAGGTGCCGCGACAGGTTTAAGCAAAAAGAAAACCTGAAGAAGCATTTAAGGAAATTGCAATAACATGCCGCCTGAATTTAGATGCCTGATCCGTAATGAGAGGTTTCGACAGAAAGTGAACCTCAAAAATCATATAGCTCTTGTACATGCGGTTCCAATGTAGAAGTGTCAATGGTTTATTTTTTACTGTATTCTTTTAACTGTTTATACACCATATGTCAATGAAAAATTGAATCGTCTGTGATTTGAAAAATTCATATTTTCTGTTAAATTTTAAAATTAAAATAATTAAATATGATGACAATAATATTTCAAACAAATTTTATTTTTTGCATCCAACAAATTAAGAAATTGTTTATACAGGAACATTACATTAAATTGTTATTATAAGGAGTAGAATTACACAGAAATAATATCTTTTATAATTAACAAGTCATAAGGTTATCTTATTTATTTACAGGTTACTCGAGCAACGAAAATATTTGGACGTGTCCACGTGAATGCGGTCACCACTATAAGAATAAGAGTTCTTTATTAGCACACTTAAAATATGAATGCGGAGTACAACCCCAATTCGTTTGTGCAATATGCTCGCGCAAGTTCAAGCATAAAGTGCATCTCAAACAACACTTAATGAGTTGTGATGACTTCAACCCCAATTCAGCTGCAAAAAATGTTCGCGGAAGTTCCGACGTCAAGAGCATTTGAAGAACCATTTGAAGAGCTGTTATAACCTGCCACCTGAATTCAGATGCTTGATTTGCAATAAAATGTTTATGTGGAAAACACCTAAAAACACATTTATTACTCATACATATGGTCTTAATGTAGAAGTATCATTTGTTTAAATTAACTTCGTCTACTTTTATCTTTTTGTACACAATAAATCAATGAAATATGTATTTTTTAAATATAAAATAGGTAATTTTTTTCTTTAGATTTTAATAATAATTAATTTATATTTCATTAGAATATAATATTATTATTATTAAAAATTATAAAATGGTTGAAACATTTAAACAAAATACAATTAAGAAAAATTATTATCATTAATATTAGTACAAATAATTTATTTTACCAACTATATGTAATACATTTTTAGATACCTATATGTCATACATTTTTCCTAATAATTTAAAGGTTACTTTATTGTGTCTAAATTAATTTTTTTTTTTTTTTTGTATACAACGAATTATAAAATGAAACCATTACAGAAACATTACATTAAATTATTGTTATAAAAAAGAGAATTACACAGAAATAATTGCTTTTATAATTAATAAGTCACACAGTTGTTTTATTTATTTATAGGCTACTCGAGCAACCAAAATATTTGGACATGTCCACATGAATGCGGTCACTACTATAAGAATAAAAGTTCTTTATTAAAACACTTAAAGTATGAATGCGGAGTACAGCCCCAATTCGTTTGTTCAAAATGCTCAAACAGGTTCAAGCATAAAGTGCATCTCAATCGATACTTAATGAGTTGTGATAACTTGCAGCCCCAATTCAGCTGCAAAAAATGCTCGCGAAAGTTTCAACAACGAGAGCATTTGAAGAACCATTTGAAAAGCTGTTATAATATGTCACCTGAATTCAGATGCTTGATTTGCAATACAATATTTAGATGGAAAACTAACCTAAAAACACATTTATTACTCGTACATGCAGTCTTAATGTAGAAGTGTCATTTGTTTATTTTAACTTTGTCTACTTTTATCTTTTTGTACAGAATAAATCAATGAAATATGTATTTTTTAAATGTAAAATATGTCATTTTTTTCTTTAGATTTTAAGAATAATTAATTTATATTTCATTATTTAATGTATATTATTATTACAAATTATAAAATGTTTGAAACATTTAAACAAAATACATTTTAGTTAAAATTAATAACATTAGAATTATTATAAATAATTTATTTTACTAGATATGTCATATATTTTTCCTAATAATTTAAAGGTTACTTGATTTGTGTCTAAATTGATTCTTTTTTTTGTATACAACAAATTATGAAATGAAACCATTACAGAAACATTACATTAAATTATAATTATAAGATATAGAATTACACAGAAATAATTGCTTTTACATTTAAGAAGTCACACAGTTGTCTTATTTATTTACAGGTTACTCGAGCAACGAAAATATTTGGACGTGTCCACGTAAATGCGGTCACCACTATAAGAATAAGAGTTCTTTATTAGCACACTTAAAATATGAATGCGGAGTACTGCCCCAATTCGTTTGTTCAAAATGCTTGCGCAGGTTTAAGCATAAAGTACATCTGAAACAACACTTAATGAGTTGTGATAACTTGCAGCCCCAATTCACCTGCAAAAAATGCTCGCGTAAGTTCCGACGTCAAGAGCATTTGAAGAACCATTTGAAGAGCTGTTATAACCTGCCACCTGAATTCAGATGCTTGATTTGCAATAAAATGTTTCGATGGAAAGCTCATCTTAGACGTCATTTACTTACAATACATGGAATTAGCATGTAGCAATATCGTCTGTGATTTGATAAATGATTATTTTCTCTTTAATTATAAAATATTAATAATTACATATGATGACAATATTTCAGTTTATTATGTATAAATGAATTTTTATTGTTTTGAATTAATGAAATATGAAATGGTTTATTTAGGTTGCATAGACAGAAAACTACCCTGAGATAGCGTATATTTAAAATAGATGGAATCGTCATGAATCTGTAACGCCTGTGATTTGATAAATGATTTTTTTTTTTTGTATACAACGAACGATAAGTTATGATAACTTGCCACTCCAATTCAGCTGCAAAAAATGCTCGCTTAAGATCCGACGTCTAGACCATGTGAAGAACTATTTCAAGAGCTCTTAAATATGCTACCTTAATTCAGATACTGAATTTCAACAAGATGTTCAGACAGAAAGTGCACCTAGAAATACATTTATTACTTGTACATGTGGTCTCAATGTAGAAGTGTCATTTGTTTATTTTAACTTTGTCTACTCTTATCTTTTTGTACACAACAAATCAATGAAATATGTATTTTTTAAATGTATATTATTATTATTACAAATTATAAAATGGTGCAAACATTTAAACAAAATACGATTTAGTAAAAATAATTTATTTTACTAGATATGTGTCATACATTTTTCCTAATAATTGAAAGGTTACTTAATTTGTATCTTTATTGTTTCTAAATTAATTTTTTTTTTCGTATATAACGATTTATGAAATGAAACCATTACAGAAACATTACATTAAATTATTATTATAAGAAGTAGAATTATACAGAAATAATTGCTTTTACAATTAATAAGTCATACAGTTGTCTTATTTCTTTACAGGTTACTCGGGCAACCAAAATATTTGGACGTGTCCACATGAATGCGGTCACCACTATAAGAATAAGAGTTCTTCATTAGCACGCTTAAAGTATGAATGCGAAGTACAACCCCAATTCATTTGTGCAATATGCTCTCGCAGGTTCATGCGTAAATGGAATCTGAAACAACACTTAATGAGTTGTGATAATAACTTGCAACCCCAATTTAGCTGCAAAAAATGCTCGCGGAAGTTCCGACGTCAAGAGCATTTGAAGAACCATTTGAAGAGCTGTTATAACATACCACCTGAATTCAGATGCTTGATATGCAATAAAATGTTTAGATGGAAAACTTACCTTAAACGTCATTTACTTACAGTACATGGAACCTTCATGTAGCAATAACATCTGTTATTTGATAAATGATTATATTTTCTTTAATTTTAAAATTAAAATAATCAGATATGACGACAATATTTCAGTAGATTGTGTCTAAATTTTTTTTTTTTTTTTTTGTATACTACGAAAGATGAGTTCTGATAACTCACCACTCCAATTCAGCTGCAAAAATGCTCGCATAAGTTCCCACGTCAAGACCATGTGAAGAACCATTCAAAAAGCTCTTAAATATGCCACCTGAATTCAGATGCTTGATTTGCAACAAGACAGTGCACCTGATAACACATCTATTATCGTACATGCGGTTTCAATGTAGAAGTATCATTTGTTTATTTTAACTTCGTCTACTTTTATCTTTTTGTACTTTTCTAAATAATTCGTCATACAAATATACAATTATCTTATTCATTTATAAGTGACTCGATAAGATTTGTTTGTGGCCACTACTATATAAGTCGAAGGGACCATTATATAGACATATATGGAGGTATGAATGTAGAATACAGCCCCAGTTCACTGCAAAAATTGCTGGCGCAGGTTTAAACATAATGAAAACCTGAAGATGCATTTGATGATCTGCAATATCATGCCGCCTGAATTCAGATGCCTGATTCCCCTGATTAATGATTTGTAACGAAATGTGTAAACTTAAAAGGAATCTGAACAAACAATTAGCACGCATACATGAGGTCAGAATGTAGCGATTCAATCTGTGTGTTGTAATTTACCGTGTATACTTTTAACTTTTTGTACACAATGTGAGCATAAAAATTATAATATTTTCGAACATACAATAGGGAAATGTTTTTAACAGTTTCTTAAAAAAATTATATATCTTTATCTATAAAAAGTAAATTTAGTTATGTTGGGATGGAATATGAAATATATTTAAATAGTAGGTATATCAGGAACAATTTGGAATATTACATTTCAATAAAAAGCTCTAAATCTACTCCTATTTCCTAATATGGGTTTATCTTATGTGGAATATTGAACTTTTTTTTTTTTTTTGAACCCATGAATTATGCAATTGTTGATGTACCTATTTAGAACTATAAATGTATATTTATAAAAATAATTAACATCTGTAGAATCAAGTGGTTATAAAATCATTAATGAATAATATGTTGTACAATTTGCTTATTCGTTTGTAGATTACTTGAGCAGTGAAAATATTTGGTTGTCCACATGAATGCTATGGAGGCTATAAGTCGAATGTTAACCATCCCATTTATCAGCAGTCTTTTTTACCGTACTAAGTGTCTGCAATCAATTATTTATAGGTTTTTCAGTTATTGTTATACCGTACCAGTGGCGGTTCTGGCATTAAAATTTTGAGGAGGCAACAATTTTGTACCTACCCATCTGGACCTATTAAAGCGAATCGCACAGTCTTAAAAACTCATTTATTTTGTTTAAATAAAATTATTTTCTTTAAAACCCTTTGGCGAATAGTGGTAACCAAAATTACCACTAAGTTTTCTTTCACTAAATGTGCGATCACTGCGATATGAAATTCATTATAGATGTTAAGCGTCCATTAATGGTGTCTATGTATTCTTAGAATGTTTATCATAAACAAATTATAAGATTAATTTGCTAAGATTTCATTGGTCAGTAGATATAACAAAAAAAAGGTGGTAAATACTTATATTAAATTCTAATCAATTATTGTTACCGTACTAAGTGTCCATTTATCATTCAAATATTTAGAAGGCTAATTGAGCTTTTTCGAAGCTAATACATATTAAAACTAAGCTACGAACGACAATGACTTAGGGGCGATTGGAAAATTTAATGCTTCCATATATCGAACAACCATGGCAAGAAATATTGACATGTGATTGAAGAATTTAAAAGAATGGTCCCATATGAACGTAGTTTAGCTTTATAAGTCTTAATTTTAAGATAAAAATTTAAATATTTTTAATATCTGTGTTTCACATGAAACAATTAAGCTTATATTATAATTTATAAGTGATTCAATTTTAGATTTATAACATCAATAATTACCTATGTTATACATTTGTATTGTAATAAAAAATATTAATGTTCCCAATCAACCTCCACTCTAATTTCTTTTGAGTAGGTATGATAGGTGACAAATGACTTTCACGAGTGGCCCAGTCTAATTAAAATGTCTAGTTCAGCCTATGGATATAATGAGTAATGACGATAAATCCGATTCCGAACAAGGAAGGAACAACGGTCGAGCGTTGTCGCTTAATATGGGCGGGATCATTGGGTAAAGTTCCGGAGTGGGAATGCGCGATGGTGACCAGTTTTGGTCGGCTTGAGACCCATTTCCTTGTGACAATGTGTAATATACGATTGGATCTGCGTCGGGACAATTCCTAATATTCCATGTCCTTATCACGCATGCGCGAAAATATTTTCGTTATCAATAATTCAGGTTAAATATCAAAACTAAGGCGCCAAAAATAATATTTAAACCAGGAATTAAGATATACTTACTTACTAATTTAAAACATTAATTTTTCTTAAAAATTAATATTTTAAAACCTATACTTTTACCATACAATCGATGAATATAACTAGTTTCTTCAAAAAGCTAATCATTATGACTTTTATTACAATGATTTAAAAATATATATATTTAGAATTATTTACAATATACCATTGTATATATTCAGGGATAATCTACCAACATTTTATTAAATTAGGATGAAAGAAAATGGCAAAAAGGAATTATAGTTATTATCTGTTTTATGGTTTGGAAAATTGGACCAAACTTGTACAATGTATAATCCTATTTTATATACATATTTAATAAAGTTCATAATACTGTTAAGTTTATCGTTGTTACAAATTAAATTGCTTAGTGTCTGCAGTAGAAAATATTGAATCAACACATTTTCTATAAACTGACAGAAGTATATTTAAAAATGTGTGTCAAGTGCGAAATTTGTTTTAGTGAATTTTCAACCCAATCAAATTTAAATAAACATAAGCGTATTAAACATTCTGACATTAACATATCACATTATGCATGCAATTACTGCAATGGCACTTTTGATTTAAAAAAAGGAGCTAATAAAGCATATTAATTAGCACATGGATCGGCCATCATCAAATATAAAATGTTTGTTTGATGATAGTGGCTTAATTTTAAAAAGTATGAAGTTACTATACAGTCATTTACAGACTCGCCATAATTAAATAATAAAGGAAGAATTAATTAACTTTAATAACATGGAAGGTATATTAAATTTATTACAAATTGTGAATTATTATTATTATTTTAAATAATCATGCTTAAAGATATATTTTTATTTACATTATTTGTTCAGATTTCTTTTTTTTAAATAATTTATATGTTATTAAGAGTTTAATGAATGGAAAAGACAGATAGAAGACAAAGATTACAGTCAATATGTTAGGACATCAAAAAAAGTTCATAATACTGATAAGTTTACCATTGTTACAAATTAAATTACTCAGTGTCTGCAGCAGAAAATATTAAATCAATTACTGCAAAAGCACATGGATCAGCCATCATCTAATATAAAATGTTTATCTTTGTTTGATGGTTGTGAATTTGACATTTGTGAATATATTTTTTGAATGTAAAATACTAAACTGATAAGAGTTATTGATAACGAGAAATATTTTCGCGCATGCGTGATAAGGACATGGAATATTAGGAATTGTCCCGACGCAGATCCAATCATGATATTATAGCCATGCTTCTATAACACGGTGTTGTCTATCATCACGTATTATCACTTATCACGTTTCAAATTAACGCTGTTTCGGTGTTCCGAAATCGAGTTTTACAAACTTAAAACATTACTGTTCACTTGCTAGTTGCTGGATACCTGAATAATGACTTGATGTGTTATATGATTAAATGAATATTCCAAATACAATGTTCTTGGCATTATTAATCATTCAATTGAATTTTTGAAGCAATGATTGTTATTCCATTTTAGTACTGATGTTTTAATATGTTAAAAACCAACGATTAATAAATATTATACACGATTACAGTATTGTAACTTCTTCTAATATCATTAATTATTAAGTATTATTACTTTTTAATTGTATCCTGCTCCACAATGACTGAGGTAAATAATTCATCTACATTCATAATTTTATTTTACCACTCATTAAATAATTTATAAAGACAATTGGATAAAATTAAATCTACTTTTATCTTAAAAGAAAAATGTACCTGTTAAGAACGCTTTTATTTTAATAAGTTATTTATTTTAAATAAGTCAAGTTATTGAATACTGCTATTAAACAAATTAGAAAAATAATTAAATATTATGGCAGAGGTATTATAATATTATTACTGAGGTCAGCATTTTAAAGGACTTTATTTAGCCGGCTTTCATATACTGTATATTTTTTTTCTTTATTTTATATTCTTTTAAAGCCTTTGTTATCACTATTCACTTTTTAGGTTACTGACACACTGACGGATGTTCAAGAAAAATCAATGGACATTGATCAACCTGTACAATTTAAAAGCTTACAACTTCTTTGTTCGTGTTCTGATGATTTTCTTGTGGATGATAAAGATTTTCAACAGTGCCTAAAAGGATGTAAATGGTAAAACAATATTATTTAGTTTGTAATTATCAATAATAAATATTTTTATATTTATAATTGAAAATAATTGTTTTTTTACATAGGTCACCAGATGGATTAAGTGTTTTGACTAATAGTGAGGACAAAAAACTTAGAATCTTCAATATTGAAACAGATGAAAAAGAGCAATGTGTAAAACTCAATAAAGTTAATCAGATAAAAGAAGGTGGAACTATTTATGATTATGTATGGTATCCGAAAACCTCAATGCTAGGAAATTTGTTAGTAAATGTATACAAATTAAATTATTTGAAATATAAATTCATAAAATTGAAATGCATTATTGATATCTTATTTTATAGAATTTTGAGTACTAGCAACCGATCACCTGTACACCTTTGGAATGCCAAAGAGGGACATTTAGAAGCTACATATAGAGTTTATGATCAGTATGTAATTTTTTTGTTTTTAAATTCTTTTAACTGTTTAACTTATCGGATACTTAATAAGTTTTGGAAAACTTTTATTATTCAAAAATACTTATATAATATACATGAATTAATATTAGTGTTTTTTTTCATTATTTAATTGTTATTTAATGTTAATTAAAATAATTTATTAATATAATTTGGTACATATTTATAAATTAGTATTAGTTGTGTATTTAATATTTATTAGTAATGTTATAAAACTTTTTTTTAACAGTGTTGATGAAGTTGCTCATGTAAACTCATTATGCTTTAATTGGTCTGGTGAAGAAATTTACTGTGGCAGTTATGGAAAATTAAATATCTTCCGTACAGATCGCCCAGGACGAGAATTTACTGAAATATCTACTAAAAAAGATTTACATAGATCAATTATTTCTACTATATCTATGAATCCAATAGATAGAAGTATTTTTGCTGTTGGTACTTATAGTAAAGACATTGGTTAGTTCTCTCTTATTTACAATTATTATTTTTCATCCAATTTTTTTCACGAAATTGAAAATATTCTGTTTAGGCATATATGGTGGTAATCAACTAATGTACATATTAAGGGGACATAAATCAGGTATCACCCAATTACAATTTTCACCTGATGGATTAAAACTATACTCTGGAAGTAGAAAAGGTGATAATGATATTGTTTGTTGGGATTTAAGGAATGTTGGTCAAACTTTATATTCTGCTGAAAGAACAGTGACTACCAACCAAAGAATTTGTTTTGATATTTCATCAGATGGACAATATTTAGTCTCAGGTTTAATTTTGTTATCATAAGTTAAAATATTTTATATTAATATTAGTATTTATTTGCATTTAGTTATTTTATTTTTATTTTAGGTAATTGTACAGGTAACGTATGTACTTGGCAATTAAACCAGAATATAGAAATGTCCGAAGGTGTAGAGTCTGTACTTACTTTAAATTCTAAAATCTCTGTTCATAATGATGTTGTCAACGGTGTGAGGTTTGTAGTTATTTGAAAATAATCTATAAAATATGCATGTAATTGGTATTTTAATATTATTAATTGTATCAACTTAAACTTTTTTTAGTTTGCATCCTTCACATCCTTGGTTAGCAACAACATCTGGACAAAGGCACAACGAAATTGATGATGATATAAATGTTTTGTATCAAACTGATACTAGTTTAAAACTTTGGAAAATAATTTAAAATACACTTAAAAATTAATATCTTTTATTATTAAACTTTTAAACAAATACAATTTTATTTTATTCACTACTAGTAAACAGTATGTTGTCCGTTGTTTGTAAATAGTATTATTAAAGAATACAATGATAGAACAGTAACAACATTAAAAGACGAGTATGAATTTGAAATAGCACTAGATTTGGTTGGTTCTTCTGGATTAAACCATTTATGTAAGATTGGGTGACTCATCTCGAAATACTTAGAATTATGTTCTACTTCTTTATATGATTCTTCAAATGAGTTTTTAATTGTCGGTGATAAATAATTAAGATTTCTGATTGCATTTAACTAGAAAAAAGTTACAAAAAGAGCCAAGATTATTATTAGATTATAATATATAGTGTTTTAAAGTTATCTTATTCTACTTGTAGTAGATATTATTATACCTCATCAATTTCTTTGGTGGTCGCAACACTAGATGCTAACATGCTGAACATTTCCTTAATCATTTCTTCGCCTTTCCACATTTTACTAAGGGTTTCATTCAATTTATTTTGCAAAAAGTCTGTTGTTACATTAATACCAACTGGTGTTGACACTAGTGTTTGGAATACTGTTTCATAATCTTGTGGACGTATTGGACAATCATCATCAAGTAGAAGATTTAAATACCTAGAATATAATAAGCAAATTAGAAGTAAAAATTAATATGTACCATCAAATAAGTTTTTTTCTAATTTATATTTTTATTTACTTAGACAGTATTGTACTATTTGTACTACATGCTAATGCTAATAAAGCAGATCTTTTTTCTGAACTTGATGATGACTCTAAATATAACTGCAAGACAGTATGCCATGTATCTTCATTTCCATTTTTGATACCAATACACAATGCCGCATCTCTTAAATCTGGTGGTATTCTATTAAAACCAAATTTACCAATTATTTTTTTAACATCAAAACACTGCATGTTTAGGTAATTTCTACAATTACATTGTCTCATTCTGCTGCCATGCGTCGAAATAATTTAAAGCTGAGTCGACACACGATTTAACTTCTAGCTTGCATGCCCAATTTGAAATTGCATTCATACTTGTCTTTGTTAAGTGTTTATCATCATTTATTTTATAAAGATAACTTGCTCGTTTGTAAGCTATTTCCGCATATTTCTTTGCCAATTCCTAATATTTTACATTAAATGTGAAACAATATTGAAAGTTAGATATGTAATAGGTATTCTATTTAGTAAATATAGTTTAAAAAAAAAGTAAAAATAGGTAAGTATGTACCTTTACTTGAGATCCTGTGTGCGAACAACGTCTCAACCGTTTTACAAGGTAAGACATGCTATTCATCACTGAATATATTGGAATAAAATCATCTTCTTTATCTAAATATGATACTAAAGTAAGTGGCACATTGTATGACACTTCACCAGCTCTTGCTAAATTGAATGCATCATCAATTAGTTGAGCTCTGTTTAGAACATGTATTTCATTTGGGTTTTTCATCATCTGAGCAATTAGTAAATTCCAGTTCTTTGAGTCGTAATTAACTCTATAAAAACCTTTAAAAATAGAATCAATAATATTGCATTTAAATAGTAAACCCTATTATATGTAGCCATGTAATAGGTATTCAAAATATATTCTTAAAATATTTGCCAGTTAGTCCTTTCCATACTAAATTTCAAATATTCTTACTATATTCTTACTGATTTATATTTGTATACACTATTACAAAATGTTATAATGATTTATCTTCAACGTAATTTTTACATACCTACTTATTAGTTTATTCCCGAATTATATACATTATTTATTATCATTTATCAGAAATAAATTGTATTTATTTATTGTCTTCAGTCTTCTATCTTTCTAGGTTTATAAGTAATAAATGAACATGGCAAGTTTATCCCACGGATTTCGATCAATAATTCCCTATATTTTGTCTTGGAATATACAATAATAATGACAAAACAAATACAAATAGATGGTACCTAGTCAAAAGTTTATAAACTAATACCTAATAAGTGTTGACAACAAAGTAAATAGTATTTTCGTTGTACTGTTGTACATATTATGTACTTAAAATTAAATATTATAATTCATAAATTGCAAGAATAATCAAATACCATATCGAGATAAAATAAATATTAAAATTAAAATATCTAAAATGTTGGTTTTATTTTGGATTTTGGCAGTTTAAGCTTTTTTTAAAAGTTCATAACATCATAAGTCAATTATAGGGCTCATGAGCATATGTATCACATTTAAAATCACACCTGATGATTGAAGATTAAATATCACCCATCCTGAATTTTCTTTACGTGGTATTGTTACTTCAGTTTCTGTATTTTTTATCCAAACTGATGGTTGAACATCGTGAAATCGTTTTTTCATTTCAGTAGTATAAGATAAACCAACATACCACAAGGTATTATTACATGCTCTAGGTAAATCAACTTGAAACCGTTTCTACAAAAATAATTATAATTTAGTATTATGTAAATAGGTTTTAGCTAGGCCAACAATATAGGTACAGGTAGGTTAGTAAATACATATGAAATATTTATAAATACAAACTTGGGTTATAACAAGATCGGCAGAGTCACTACTCGTTTCAACAGAAATAATTGGATATCCAGCTTGATTGGTCCATGAGTTCATATATTCTTCAATCGTTAATTGATTGCCTAATAATCCTGATTGAAAGTGATTATCTTCTATTACATTATCGAATGATTTCCATAAGTCTTTAGGTTCTACACTTTTATACCTAAAGAAATATTAAAACAATAATATAGATTCATATTATTGTTATAAGTTATAAAGTACACAAATATTGAAATATGTATTTTAGGACATACGAAGTTGTTAATTATTATTATTCATACTCGATTACACGAAGTTATCTTAGTATATTTTAATGATGTAAAGTACGATTTTTACATAGGTACAGTGACAGATTACAATATCAGTAGGTACATGTAACCACCAATGCATTAATAAAACTTCTAGAATACGGTTTTGAATTTTTATACGCATTGTCGCATTCTATTTTAAATATTAATTTATTTCAGAAATGTTATATTCGTATAAGTACCTAATAAAACTAAATAAATTAAAAACTATATAGGTATATTAATTAGACTTATTAAAAAGTATTTGGTTTTACTTTATACTTATAGCTTGATTGCAATGTATTATTGGTATGGTACACTCAATTGTGTAAACTAAATAATGCACCTATTATTAGTTCAAAATATTTATAGGTATAAATATAAATGGTATAATAAGTTATGAGTTTCAAATTTTAATGGCCTTTATGAATGATGCAGGTCACTGGTTATTTCTTTAGCATCTAGCTGATAAAAAAGTTAAAAGTATAATAAAGTTTTGAACGCACCCCATTTGCAAATAAATTAGGACATTAGGAAATTGATTAAATAGGTAACTTAAATGACACATCATTTACATTAGTTGATAGGTACTTGCTAAGTGCTGTAATACTAACGAATAACGACTAACCATACGATTATACTAATGTGGTAATAGCCGAATATTATTAATTACGATAAACATATATAAATAAATACATATTTGAATTTTGAATGAACTTTGGAAGATATACCTAAGTTCACTTACCAGCCTTCCTAACCCAGTGACGCATAAATGTATATTGAAATTTCAAGAATGTTTAGTTGGCAGTTAGCATAACTTTTGATTCTGATTCTATATAGGTACGATACATCTATGATCAATATAAGATTAGGTATTATAAGGTATACCTAGTACCTACCTAATGATACGTTATTATTAGTACCTAACTAATCTTAAGAATGATCTAATAATCTAAGATATGTTAGAAGCTCTCGAGATGTGGTGTTGAAGAAAAATGCAGAGAATAAGCTGGACTGATAGAAGATCAAATGAAGATATCCTGAGAACAATAGATGAAAAACGAACATTGATAGACACCATAAAGGAAGGAGATAGCAGATGATAGGACACACGTTTAAGGCATGGAGATGAACTGCATAGTATAATAATCGAGGGTATGATAAAGGGTAAAAGATCAAGAGGAAGACCTAGGACGAGATACATTGGTAAAATAATGCAGGATGCAGGAGTCACTTCCTACATGGAGCTTAAGAATATGGCGAATGATAGAGAAAAATGGAAAAGTCATTTATTGTAAAACATTTGTTAAAAACCAATCTCCGGATTGAAAAACCAAAAAAAAACTAATCTTCAAGGGCTCAATGAAAAAAAAAATACTGTTTGTTATTACTACACACTATTTGGCTTAAATTGCACTGGCGATTTACAGCAATACTTTACATAATATTTAAATCCCGTACTTGTATAGTATGATTAATAATTTATAATAATAACAACTTGGTCTTTTCTTCACCCTAACTTTACTTTTTGTTGCAGATCCATTTCTACATCAATGATCTATTCCCATTTCCCAACTCTCCTCGGTTAGATTATAGCTAGGTCAGGTATAGTTAGACACTTGACCTACTGACTATCCCAGACCACTATTATTCTTCACTTGAGTCATTAATAGAACCTTTCGCTAAATTCTTCTCTTAGCATACTCCACACCCAACTATAACGTGTCATATAGCTATAATGTGTCATTCATCATATATATTCTCAATTTCCTTCAGTCTACATTTATTTCCAAACTCTCTTTCTAAGGTTACTATTCCTTCGAAGTACTCCGTCTCTTATATTTTCTTTCTACAGCCGTCATCTTACTCATCATGAATTTCACTTAATACGATGATTATAATAGCAGTTTTTGCATTTAATCTAAATCGTATTCCTATGCATATCATATTATATGTACATAATATATAATGTTAATTGTTAATCTTATTATAATTTTTAACTGATAAGTTGTAATAATACCTATAAGTACCTAGTAAGATAAAAGCTAAATAATAACAACATGTATCCTGTAAATTATATTCAATAATTTGAAACTTACTTATTAGTATTTAAATACGACAATAAAGATGATCTAAATAAATTTTCGCCCAACGTATTTTTTAACATTCTTAATATTGAAGCTCCTTTACTATATGTAATTGCATCAAAAATTTCTCTTATTTCATTTGGAGTATTCACCGAAGCTGTCAATGGATGTTTTGGTCTTTGATCATAGTCTAAAGCTTCCTGATGCTGTTCAATGATAAACATATCTCCCATACGCCAGCTTGGTTCTGCCTGGACATAGACATAAATGTATAGATTTTTTATACATTTGTTATATAGTTCATATACTAATTGAATTTTTTTATATTTTACCCCTTCAATAGCTAAATATTCGAATAATGTAGCAAAAGCTTCGTTTAACCATAAATAATTCCACCAAGCGCAAGTCACGAGATCACCAAACCATTGATGTGACAATTCATGTTGCACAACTGTGATTACTCTTTCTATATCTTTTTCACGAGCTTTTTCATTTACCAATAAAAATATTTCTCTATAAACCGATAAAAATATTTCAGTTTGTTTATACTAATGCCTAACTTTAAGTTAATGATTTAAAGGTTTCTTGAGTATTTCTAAAAGAAGTAGGTTCAACTACTCTGCCCTTCTACACTAATACAGTGGGATTCCGCCTAATATGGGCAGGGCATCGGTTATTATAGGCAATAGGCATCCATCCACGTAATATGGACAAAATGGTCTGGTCCCAATACAAATGTATATTAACAAAGTTAAAAAAACCGCATAATATGAGCACTCGACTCGGTTTATGTGAGCAATTTTAGTTTATCATAGCGTTAGAATATACACATATGTATTTTCAAACGACTAATACAATCGGGTTTTAACGTATCTATGAGATTGAGTTTATCAAAAGTAATAAAAAGCATATCATTTAAATCTTAGTAGGATTTTATTCCCTAAATGTATAAGGAGTGTTCTTATACGTTATTACGTTCTCTAACGCGGCAATATCAGTATTTCAGTTTTAACGTCACGCTATAAGTTTCAAAAACACCTCTCTCAAAAGGAAAAAATCGCTAGGTATTTTTGGACAAAGTGAAATCGCTTTTCTCAGGTACTTCATAACGTAAAATCACCAAAAAAGTATGTGTTGCAAAATAAAAACTTTTTTTGATATTATAAATTTTTTTATTTTTGAATTAATTTTTGCTTTTATGAGCTACCGCTTAATGTGAGCAACCAGGGCTGGTTCCAACGCGTCCATCATATGCGGAATCTACTGTAAGTATTCAATTGTTATTCGATTAGCTGAACTACAGTTTAAAAGATATATTAAAATTTAAAAGAACTTGTAGTACTAAAAAAAACCTATCATCATAATTCGCTTAGTGCAAGGAAATTTACGACACAATTATTATTAGAGTTTATTTAGGTATATTGAATATTAACGATTATTTCTTTCTGGAATATTTTATACCTGTATGTATTTAATCCCCAATTTTCCATTGCACCTGCTTCGAAGTCTGGTACTGCTAGCAAATCAATTTTTGGATATGGATATGGAATGTTTGTGTACAATTCCATAATAGAAAGTAATTTATTTGCCTTTGCTTCAATGAATGTTACTTGATCAAGATATTCTTCATGCGTGTAGACATGGATTTTTTGATTGGCATTTGTGCACACGAATTCAGAGACAGAAAATGCTACTAAATACGTAGCGATTGGTTCTGTAGTTTGGTACGTATCAAGTAAATAATTTACACCAATACTCTGGCTGTAACATTAATATTATCTATTAATTAATTATTGACATATTACTTTTATTCAATAACTTACACCTGTACAGATGGACCTTCCTTCGGCATGTTTGATAACGAAATTTCAGTGTCTTTTCTAATAACAAATATTTTGATAGGCGTTTTAAATATCGGTTCATCGTAACACGGGAATGCCATTCTTGCGTATGTTGGTTCAAATTGAGTCACAGCTAACCATCTAAATTAAATAAATAATTCACTATTACATTATTTTCTTCGATGTACAAAAACTGAAAATGTATCTTAGATCCTTAGATCAACAATAGGAGAAAATTAATTTAATGGTCTTATGTGCCTTAAATATACATTGAGATATTAAAATTACTCGAGAGAAAGTTATTGCTGGTTTTAGAAAAAAATACCAGAAAATTACAGTTATAATATAAATGTAAAAATTTAATGTTATTTTAAAATTTATAATTATTATAAATATAAAAAAAATAATAATAATAAAAATTAAACTAATAAACAGTAAATAATATTATTTGAAAAATATACTATGCAGTTTACACCAATAAAATAATTCTAAAATAGTAAGTTTAACTGTTAAAGTTTTCTGGATCTATACGTTGTAGGTTGTTGTAGGTACTTATTAGGTACACAATTAGAATTCGAAATTTTATAATAATTAATAAGTATTATGGTAAAATATAAAATGATTTCCCTAACTAAAGACTGAAAGTCTTAATTTACTTTGTTATAAAATTATAAATGTTATATGTTACTATTATTCTTTTCTTAACTCGAATATATTTAAATTGATATTTATAAAACTGAAAAATTTAATTGTTTTAATCATATTTAATATTTTACACCTTTCTATTTTTTCAAATAAAACTATAAAAAATATTATTTACTTAGTTTCATTGTTTCTATTCTTGTATGAACTTCTGTAAAAACCAATCATATCATCACGCAACTCGCCTGAATATTCAATTTTAACTTCATATTTTTCATTAGCGATAAATCCTGGTTCCTCAACTGTTATTTTGAGTTGTTCATTTTTTTCCACTGCATCATACGCTGTTACCTTGATGTCTTCTGACGGAAAATTATTAATTATCTTCGAAATTTTAATATTATTTTTTACTTTTAAATTAACCGAATTCAAAGTTAACACATTAGTTGACGATTTCACTAAAATATTTATGGTCACTTCACCGTTAAAACTGAAATTATTATTTTTTGAATCAATTATAGGTTGAATCTGTAATTTATAAGATAACGGTTCGGTGTTGTTGGGCAAACGAAATACATCCATTTTTTCATCTTTGCTGGTTGTTTCTTGCGCTAAAACGCAAGAACAGGATATTATTAAAAACAATATTCTTAGCATGGTAACGTAAACAGCGCAAAACATAAACTGAAAACTAAAATAATCGAATACTATTACATAGGGACACACTTAATATGTTATCATAAATTAATATATACATAACATATAATGAATAATAATTAACAAGTGTTGTCTTTTGACTTAAGTTACATACAAAGTTAATAATTTGATAAATATTAAACACTACAACTTATTTACTCTATTTATCTTTTAATATGTTTAATTTTCGGTGACGACTAACGTCATTAATTGTGTCTCATATAATTTGAACAGAAAAAGTTATATTTTAAGACTAGGGACTTTATTACACAAAATTGTTTATATTTATTACTGATTTTATTGTTTTTTATTTATTCATTTTTTTTTTAATGCAACAATGATGATGATTAAAATATTCGTTTGATTCGTATTTTGAATAGGAAATGTTGCAAAATCCAAGCTATTTTCGTAAAATGAGAAATGTTATTTAATAGTTATTATTATTAAATATTATACTTTTGGACTTTCCTAAGTATTGTTTTATACTTTCGTAGACATTCATTGTAGTTAGTAATTAACATAAAAATTAATTTATCATGATGCATCACTTATTATGATACATTACTCATAACAATTAAATTCGTAATATTTTGTTATTTTTTAGTAAATATTAAATATACCCGAATTATAACCATGAATATTAATATTACTAAGATTTTATGCTTTAAAACCATATCAATTAAAGCAATCAATATAATTACATTGATTATTATATATACATATTATAAATTATAACTATATAATACGACAATTGACTATTATTGAGTTATGATAATATTCTTTGTAATACGAATACGTATTATCATTTAATCATATAAAATAGGAGTGTATTATAAAATTTGAATACAAATTGTAGCATATAAAGTTTATATTTTGTAATATCCAATATGTTATTTAAAATTATGTATAAACTGTTTGTGATACATAAACTTATACTTTACAGTAATGCGGCAATTAAATAAAAACATAAATACGTCAGAATAATGTATCTAGTTTAAATCGTCTGTATTTTATTATAATTATGTAAATTTATAACATTATAGTTTATACTGTCATTCAATTGTCCATACAATCTCATCGTAATAAATTACTATACGTTATGTAAGAAAATGGTGTTGAAGAAATGATTTATTATCATAATTTTAACGACTTGACGAGTATAGTTACTAAATAATTCAAATTCTAAAAAAAATATGTTTGTTGTAAATTGTAATGCTCAAACTGTATTGTATAATTTTTTCATTTATTACATTTTCATGGATATAACATTTTATCAGAAAAAAAAGGATACACTGAGTTTGGAATAGGTACAATATTGAATATACGTTATATACGGACTTAGTAATATGCACAAAATACAAATAAAATTATAGATAAGTACCTATAATTATAACCTATCATTGATTATAAAATGAATGCGTGATATTTGTACCCGTATAATAAATAATGATACATACAAATATAATACAATACTATAGTTATTAAATGTAAAAGTGTTAGTCACAGCAATATCAGTATAATATTTATTCGTAATTCGTATGGTATAGAATCAGTTAAATAACCAACTTCATGAGATGATTAAGTGCACCTACGAACATCGTAACAGTCAACAAGACAACTTTTGAATTGCATTACGTCATTCTATTTTTTCATAAAAATCGTTTTGTTAGCATAATATATATAAAAATAATATTATTTGAAGTATTGCCTAATAATGATACCTTTTGATAATAATAAGTACATTACCTATTTACCTATATGGCTTTATGTCAACTGAGAAGTAGTAATAGAAAACTTCGTACATTATTGAAGTATAGCTATATGAGTATATATTATGACTTATGAGTATGACTATCTAAATCTAACTATGTATTATAACAAAATAACTTAGTTAAACATGGGCACATGGCTAAACATAGTATTTATTTCAAAACACTTAGAAGAAGATAAAAGAACACTTTATAATAAATAGGATTAAAAAATGTTTACATATTTCACAATATATAATATTACGTAATATTTCATGTATAGCCGTATAGGTACCTATTCGTCATTCTTCGACGTAGGTATTTTCGACACTTATGATACATTGATAGGTACCTGCTAAAACTAGAAATTAACAATCGGTATAGTAATCAAAATAATAAAGTATACACTAATTGAATTACTTGGTAAATCATAAATACATAAAAAAAATAAAATAGTAGTTATATAGATTAAACTCCAGACATAGGTGGACATTTGGTTGAATTTTTAGGGGGCTATAATAATCCAATTTAAAATAAAATGAACAGATAATTATAAAAACAACGAATAACATTTCTAATAAAGTTTCAATTTTGGGGGGCTATTAAAATATTTAGGAGACTAAATCCCTAAGTCCCCTAAGTCCCCCCCCCCGATGTCCGCCTAAGACTCCAGATTATTGTTTATTGCGGACTTATAAATTATAATAACTTTAATAAGTATTAGGGAAAGTATTCTTCTGAAAGGATAGGCATTTATAATGTAGTTATTCAGTACCCACTAACCAGTAGCCAATAGTATCATCTCGCCAAGACCCACCACTAAATTGCGGAGTATAAATATTATTTTATATTAAATTTATTTCATATCGGCATTCCAATACAACTCATACACTCACGATATACGCGATATACGCGTATTGATAAATGAATTAGGTATACATCTATAATATATTTAATAACTATAGTTTAATTGTATGTACAAATTATGTATTAACACATCAAACATTATTATTAAGAGTTAATTAAGAGTCCAAGAGATTGGTCAATTCTCCCTCCTTTGCAAAGTCAAAAGATTTGTCGAAGTCTGACGTTAAAAATCTGACGAAATCGAAAACTCATTTTGCGTCACTAAAAATTAAAGTTCACTCTTGTTACCATAATGTCGATAATAGCCCATTAGATAATATACTCAGATAAATTATATATGCATTTTATTAGATATATACGTTGGCAGCCGGTAAGTATGCTATATAAATGCCAAACCAGTGGTTTCTAATATGTGGTCCACGGTAATTGTGTTCCAACTTCAAAGTAATAAATATCAAACTTGGACGATATCACAAACAAAACTGCAAAAAGGTTTCACTGATTCACTCACCTTATATTTTACTATAAAAAATAGAAGATCAATGCAATAACATATCATTTATACAATTTTTTTTTTTTTTAATATTTATTTGAAATCATACAATCTGTAAGTTTTTTTTTTACAATGAGCATATTTGATAATTTTAATTTATGACATGAGTAATTTGATTAAAAGAAGTTACCCAGTAGTAACACTTTTGACATGATTTAAAATTGTTTATAGGTTAACTAATTTTTGTTTAATTTATTTAAGCTAAATCTCTACACCAGGTTCTCTTTAGCCTTCTCGGGAGATTACCTGGGATGATATTAGAATTAAGAGACAAGTATTAATAGATTCAGATGATTTGTAAGGCGTGTGCGAAATATTTTATAGGATGAGGAGGCTACTTCGGAGATAGTTGATATATTTAAATCTGTATGCAAGGAATGGTTTGTTACATAGAAGGGAGCTTTTGTAATAATTCGTAATGAAATAGATTGAAAAGATTGTATTTTTTGGATATTTGATTTTTTTGCTGCTCCCCATAATTGAATCTCGTAAGACCAAATTGGTTTTAAAAAAGTTTTATAAAGATATAAATTTTAACTTATAAATTGTAGTAGGTAGACAGGTAGTTTAATTGTAATTTTGTAAATAGGTTAAATACAAACATATAATAGGTAATGTTTAATTTCTAAAGAGTTGAATCAAATTATCTCTTTACATTATATTTTTTAAGAAAATGGGTGTTTGTATTATAAATTATCATCATATTATTATAAAAAGTATAATCATGAAAAAACTTAATTTTTCAGAAACACTTATGTACAAAATTGGGGTCCTCAGACCAGTTTTCAACATGGCAGCCAGCCGCCCCTGGCTTCATACTAAATGGAAGCCAAGCCATAGACAGAGTACTGAGTAGGTACCCGAATACGTAACTCATACTATCCATCAAAGGATTTCCCACGCCTGATTAAGTCACAGACTCGTAGTAATTCGTTTTTCGTGTCTGTTAGCAATGTTATATCGATATTGGATGTGACAAATGAATATGCGCAAAGTAATTGCGTATACAGTGCTTCTCAAACTTTTTTTTATGTAGCCCCTATTTATTGTATAATTGTTATGGCTCCCTGAAATCTAAGGTGTAGACATTTTTTACCATCAAAATGGTTAAAAATATTAGAAATTCCTTTTCTTAGCCCTATACTATAGTTATATTAAATATAATAATAGTATGTATATTGAATCAATATCTATATTAAAAATGAATTGCTTTGCACAAATGTATCACGGGCCACGGCATCCTTGTTAAATATAAACGGCTCCCTAGAGGGACGTAGTTGGTGGCCCACAGTTTATAAAACACTGGCGTATAAATTATGAGGTTCTATAATTACTATTTACTTACAATAGTATATATAAAAAATATTTATTTTGCATTTGTCAGATCTCAATTATAATATGCACCCCTTATTTGGTCCTCAAATAACATAGGGGTAACTCATGATCTCGAAGCTGTTCAAAATAGTTTTCTTCGTTTTTTATCATTTAAATTTATAGTTGAACGACCACTACATTCTGATTATAATGGAGTTTTATCATATTTCAATATACAATCGTTAGACATAAGGAAGAGAAACCTACATTATTACATTATTCTATCCCTTATTTACTAGAACGGTTAAATTTTCCAATTAATACCAAATCCACCAGAAACAAAGGAAGTTTTTTAATTAATAATTTTCTAAAACATACTTAAAATCCTCACCATTGAATATACTGATGAAGTGATAACTATAGGAAACACTATGGATATTAATTTTAGTTAATAATTTATTTTGGCTGGTCAATTATATACCACATAATATGTATTTTGTAATATTAATTTAATGTGAATTTCATATTACTGTATCTAAATTTATTGTATCTATGTCACTACACAATTTTTTTATATTTATTGTCTTGTAAATGGAGATTTTTTCCGTCAATAGAGATAATTATTAATCATAAATTCATAACATAATAATAATAATAATAATAATAAATTAATAATATTACCACAGAATATTACTAAAATATGATCGCACACCGTCGTGCAAAAATTACAATAAAATATTTTAATTATAATTGTATGTATATGATCTGAGTTAGCGGCCGCGGGACAGTAAAACCATTGATTATAGAGTAGACTATTACTATTCTATAATCAATGGTAAAACTATAAATTGTGTGGATTGTTCAACATTAAAACTTCAAACGGGCGCCAATGCGTGTGGGTATTAGCGGGTTACACAGGCTTCATATGTCATATCCATCAGAATGTGTATGTATTCTTTTCGAGTACCGCGGCCGAGTCGGCGTAAAAAGTAAAAACAAATACCGTACACCATTGTAATGATATTATAAGTATGTTTCGAGAGGAAAACTACCATCCCTCTTCGATACAGCAGTATAGTTGCATAAGTATTAAGGGTTCTATGACAAAATATCACCGAAATAATATCTCCGGTAAAATATATATCCTGCAGGAAAAAATATACCCGGTAAAAATATATCTAGGAAAACGTCTTCCATAAAATATGTACCAGAAAGAAGTATCTAAATGAAATACTTATATAATTATATCTAAGTACAAATGAGTATAAATCTGATTATAATTTTTTTTACAAAAAATAAATTTTTTTTTGTAATTTGGCGATATAAGGAACTAAATCACCAGATTTTATCCCACTGATAGTTTACGTGTATTTATTGTATATTTTATTATACTTTTATGTATAAGAAGTCTAGAAAAAATTATTTTAATATTCATTAGAAATACGAAAAGTAATCTCCTCTTAAGATAATTCTGAAGAAATATTATGTTAATATTGAACAATTTTTTGTTGAAACATGTACCTACTTAGAATCGTAGACAATGTTAAAGCGTGTCTAAATGTTTCATAAACTATTAAAATATAAATATATTGATATTTCATTCAAATACCTCTTTCTGGTACATTTTTACGGAAGACTTTTTTGATATATTTTTACCGGAGATATTTTAACCGGTCACCAGTATTAAGTAGCGTATTCAGTAGAAAAATATGTGTGCCGATATACAAACATAATCATATTGTTATCAACAAAATATTGAAATAATATATTATATTATTATAACAATACTTAAGTCATAGACATATTATGACCTATATATTATAACCTATCATAATATGTCTATGACTTAAATAATATACTAATATAGGTAGCTAGTATACTAATTAATAGGAATTATTATGTATTTTGTACCAACTATTAACTACCTACCTACCTACATATTATTGTTGCGTTATGTTATCGATTGCCATTATAACGGACCGGAGTATTTTAATATCATAGCAAATGGTTCGACTGCTGTATTTTTTTAAATCAAAACTTTTCATATCAATTTATCAATAATTTGACTATAATAACAACCTACACAAGCACACACCAACAGCAAACACTTTCTTGTCATTCATCATCGTAGGTACTTATTAGTGATTTTCTGCCAATTATCACTTCCGTTTACTATTATATATTATTAGGTGCGTTGTGTACTAGGATTTTTTATATTCGGTGCCTTACGTAAAAATGTAAACCTTGTACAACAGGTACATCCGTAATAAATCCAAGCAATAATAGTAGCAAAAAGTTCTGAACCGCGTCACTATGTCGAACTATCTCAACAGTGGTTCTATTAGGAAATCTAAGTAAGTATATTTGTCCAAATGTCGACGGTTGAACTCAAAAGTACATTAAATAATAATTTTTTTTACGTGATTATGGTTATTCCAACCATCATTGTTATTGTATAATGACTTTTACTCAGTGGCATAATCTCAGAATATTTTAGAAAAGGGCTGCTGACTTCAAAATGTCGAGATTTATCCTGTTTACAAATGTTAAAACAATCAAATTTGTAGCTATAGCTGACCTGGAATTTATATAAATACACTAACACATTGGTTTTACTAAACTTTTTTTTATTCACAAATGAGATGTATATATAATATGTATTGTGCATAATTACATTATCATGACTTAAATATACATTTTTTTCTGTTAATAGTGACAAGTATGACGATGATTTGAACGATAGAGACGATACCAAAAGGTAAGTATTACAACTGTTTTATGGTAAATTTATGTTCATTACTCATGGGTATTTTGCTATAAAAACAATAATGATTAGGAAATCAAGAAACTTGAGTGAGAAGAAACGTAGGGATCAGTTTAATAGTTTAATCAATGAATTAAATATCATGTTGTCAACAACTAATAGAAAAATGGACAAGTCTACTATTCTGAAAACAGCTATAAATTATTTAAAAAAACAAAAAGGTTTGTGATATCTACCTATTTTTAAGATTTTTTTTTTAAAATAATGTAAATTATTTTTAGATACAGTATTGAGATCAAGAGTACATGAAATAGATAATGATTGGAAGCCATCATTTCTATTAAATGAAGAATTTACCCATATAATATTAGAAGTAAGTATTGTGCATTTCACCTTTATTTTTTAAATAATTTGACAATTTAACTTTTTATTTTTTTTTTTAGAATTTAGATGGATTTATTATAGTTTTTACATCATTTGGAAAGATCCTCCATGCTTCAGAAACAGTCACATCTCTTCTCGGTTATCTTCCGGTACTATTTTTTAATATTTTTTGTCTAAATATGTTTTTACAACACTTTTTTTTTTAGAAAAACTTAACAAATTTATCAATATTTAAATTAATTAATGAAGCAGATCATTCGGTATTATATGATCGAATTGTGGAATCCAAGCAATCTCAAAACTATGAGAATAGTAATTATTTTTAAAATTTAAAACATTAATTTCTAGTAGTAAAAATAAACTATAATATAAAATTGTATATTTTGTTTTAGATCAAATTATATTTTCTTGTCATTGTAAAAGACACAACCCATTTAAAGATGTAGACGAAATAAATGAAAAAAATCAATTTGAATTGGTAAAATTTTTTGGATATTTTCGACCAATCAGTGAAATATTTCATGGAGATAACAGTAGAATGTTGTCTCCATGCAATAGTGAAGACGATGATCAAAAGTATTATTTTTAATTTTAAAAATATATTTATTTAATCCAGAATTATGCCTGTTTTAATTTATTTGAATTTATAGTTTAGTCTTTGTCGGTATTGGTCGAGTTATGACTCCACAATTATTTAAAGAGCTTCCAGTTATGGAGGATGTAAAGAGTGAATTTACCTCCAGGCACAGTTTAGAATGGAAATTTTTATTTCTTGATCATAGGTGAAAATATTTTTAATTTATAAATATTATTAATATTAAATTACAAAAAAGTATTTTAATTTTATTGATTTCTTATCATTTAAATAAATATGTATAAATATATATATATATTTAAATTGTTATAAAGTGTAATGCTTTAAATTAAATTTTTTTTTTTTCTTCAGAGGACCATCAATAATTGGCTATATGCCGTTTGAAGTACTTGGAACATCTGGCTATGAATACTATCACATTGATGATCTAGAAGATGTTATTTTATCACACCAAGCTCGTAAATTAGCAATAATTAATAATTTAAATAATTTTTTAGTCAATAATATCAATTATTATAATTTTAGTTATGCTTAAAGGAGAAGGAACATCTTGTTATTATCGGTTTTTAACCAAAGGTCAACAATGGATATGGTTACAATCGAGTTATTATATTAGTTATCATCAATGGAATTCAAAACCTGAATTCATTGTTTGCCATCATCAGGTCGTCAACTACTTTAATGTTATCAAAAGAGAAGGCGAGACTGGGGAGGAAAGAAAAAACAAGAGATTATGTCATACTCCTATGAATGAAATTCTACAGCGATCAACTAAAAGTGGTTTTGATTTGCATCATAAAAGGCAATATGAACCAGAAAATGCCAATTCACCTGAAATGGTTTGTTAATTAAATAGTATTACATTATTTTATTGTAAATACATGCTAATATGTTTGTTGTGGTTGATGATTGTTATAATTATGGCAATAATTATTGTCTGTGTGTACAAAACACTGAAATGTCAGTTTGTATTAATTTTTGTTGAAACATTTTTGAATATGTTAAGTTAAACAAATTTAATTGGATATTTATAGTATTATATAAAATCTAGTTAAATATATACTCAAATATTAGTATTCTAAAAATAAAATTGAAACAATTACAAGTTTCAATCAGTAAATTTACCAAAATAAAGTAGTCAGCACACATGTTTATTTGTATTTATTTTGTTTTTATTTCATTGAAATTTTGAAGTGAAACAAATACTTCATTGTTTGCCATTAAAATATATAATATTATCTTTTAATATGTTTATAGAAAATTAGATCAGTTGAATCTATCTCAAAATCTAACTGTGAAAGTGAGTCATTGACATTAGTGGAAACAAAACAAGATAGGTCTGAAACAGTCAACAACTATCTACAAAATACACAATCTTCAATAAAATTATCTCCAATCTCAGTATCTCCAGTAAGAATTTCTGTTTATTATCATTGTAGTATGATATTCTATTAGTACATAAATGAAAAACTTCAAAAATTATTCCTAAAATATTGTGTAATGATTGATAAAATTTTTATAAATATTATATGAGGTTACATAATCTAATATTTTATTATTTGTTCAGTTTCTAGGCAATTATTTTTAGAGTTGACAATATTTTAAACTAGGTAAATTAAATATAAATGAGGTTTGAATAGTTTTTTTTTTGTTATAATTAGAGCTTTTGTCAATTAAGCATTACAGCTTGAAAATTATATACATATAATATGATCAACATTTGTAGATAATACAGTAGGAAAACAGTTTTTGTTCCATAAAATAACTAATTGTGGTTCCGTTTTTGTTTTCGTTTTTATAAATTTTCCAATAAAACCAGTTAATAACAATACCGGTTTTAACCTGTTCGAATCCCTGATCAATAGTAATAGTAATCATAATAAGTAATAACTAATAACTGATATTTAAAAGAAAAGTTACAAGATTAAATATAGTTTAATAGTTATAGTTTAATGGATTAAAAAGAATATTAAAATTTTAATAGTATTATACAATAGTATTTTTAAAATTTATTTTCTTAAAGATAATTTAAGTTTTTTTTTTGTTTTATTAGTAATTATTTCTGTTAAAACCAAAACTATTACATTTTTGATAAAAGTTTTTGAAAAGATAAATATTTAACTAATGATTTTTTTATATATTATAGTTATTATATAGTACCTAATGATCAATTTTTGAATTTTATAGCCTCAGGAATACCTTATTCAAGATGAATTAGAACGAAAACAAGAGCAATTACAGAAAACTATTGTTAAGCAACAAGAAGAACTGAGAAAAATATCTGAACAATTATTAATGGCACGCTGTGGAATTTTGCCATCATTTATAGATGTATATAATATGAACTGAGTATAAATTTTAATTTTAAACTATACATTTATAACTAAGAATAAAAATAATATTTAGGATTCTTTACAAATATCTACACAGACTTCCCAACAAACAACTCCAGAGACTTCTGCCAATCACATAATTTGTTCCACCGCAAGTGGAAAGCATTTTGAATCATCTCCATTGATTTCTTCTGATGTCTTACTGTTACATGAACGAGTAAAAGTACTTATATCTAGTTTTAATTTATTTTAATTATGACATAATATTTATTTTCTGTTAAAGAATGATCAAAATATGCAAGATTCCTATTCATCAAATATAATTCAGAACATGGTTGATGAGGGTGGAGGACAATTGGATTACAGCTATGGCAATCAGTCTAATGACGTTCTTTTTGACCAAAGTTCTCCGTAAAAATAACAAAATGATAAAATAATTTATAACTTAAATATCAAAAAAATATTCATCCATCATGCATATTCCTTTAATGGTTGGTGTTCTGTTGGTTAATTCTATCAGTCGCTCAATGATTTTTTAGTGTGATAAAGATGGTGAAGTGATAATTTACTTCAAAATAACAAAATATATGTTTTATATTTTAAACTTTTTATTAGAATTGGAATGTATGAAAGTTCAAATTCTATCATTATCTAAGCCTTTATTATTTACTTAAATGTAATTTTGTGATGTTTTTAAGTTCATACTTAAATATTGCAAGATCTTCCAAGTTCAGTGTTATTATAGTAGTGAGTATTACTATTACCTAAGAGCTCATTGTAATCATCATTTTTTAAACCATAAAATTAAAAACATTTCTAACATGACTATTATTGAAATTTATTTATAAAGTGTATTAAATCGTGAACCAAAATTAGAAATAACTTAAACATAAATAAATATCTAATATATGACCTAAATTAATATTTTTATTTTTTTGTTAAAGTAAAAAATCTGCGAATTTGATTAAACAGAATTCAAATGGAAATAAACTATATATTTTGAATTTTAAGCTGAGTATATAAAATTGTATTTTAACTGTTGGAATAAGTTTTTTTTTTTAATTCATAGCAGCTCTGGCCATTAGATGAAGGATTTTTGTTTGGTACAGCATTATGTTTGTTTCTTCTCACTGGGTTGTTTTCTACCCTGAATGTAAAACTGCCGGCGACTGGGTTTACAGAAATGTAAACTGCATCTAGATTGTGGTCTCCTTTTACTGCTCGGCTACAACACCCATAATAATATAATTAAGTGATGACTTACGTTATATAATATAAATAATAGTAACCATTGAAACTATTTTTCTTTTTTATTAAAATAATTACATTTTTTGATTTGTTAATTATTAGTCTGTAAATAGTTATTATTGAATTAAAATTAGAAGACTTTAAACCCTGAACTATTAAGTTTTAAGAATTACTAATTTTGTGGTATATTACTGCATCATAAAACTATTTTAATTTACATTTTTACAGTAATTTTGTTTTTTATACACATAGATTAGGTTAAATATAAGTTTTTTTTTTAATTATTTCATAGACTGTTAGCCTTTAATTGCACAAAATATTGCTTTTGTGAGATCTTGTCTTGATGGTTCCTTTGTTTTTGTACCTGTGTTATGTGTTCGTTCTAAGAAAACCATGCTTGGAAAATTAACTAATGTTTTATAAGTTAACAAATTAATTAAAATAAATACCTGTCAATTAAACATTATTGGTCATAAATATACAATACTTTTAAAAATGTAATTTTATGATAACATTGGGTGCTATTGAAAACTTAAAATTCTCTTTTTGTATATTTTAAAGAGTACATTTATTTATTTTTTATGTTTTTTTGATTTAACATAGTATTGAAATTAATATTCAATATTGCCCTAATTGATATTTTATTTTTATTTAATAACTCATAAGACTTTTATAGGTAATTTTACAATAATGTACTATTTAAACTTTATATTACATTAAGTATAGGTATATATTATCTATCAAAACTAAAATAGTTCAAGAAATGTTAAGTTGTAGTCTTATAGTAAAGTGAACATGTATCAAAATGTATCAAAAATATCTAATATTTTTCAATGGAAAACTGATATATTTTCAAAATATCTTAAGTATATATAAATTGGTAATTCATATATTTTACGTATTGATGTATACAATAGGGGTCTATATCAATTTAAACGTATGACATTTTTAACGCCTGAAAAGTTTATTTTATTTTAGGTATAATATATGCATGTGTAAATGTTTTCAAAAAAATTATTAGTATTAAGATAATTTAGTAATTCTTTTTATTTTTCTATGTTTAGACTACCAGCCAATTGTATTTTTTAAAGTAATAAATATTACCATATAATAAATTGATAGTAATCTTTCAAAGGTATATAGTATAATAATAACTTATTTTAATTTAGGATTAATTTTAATAAAATAGTTTTATAAACTAAGAGATACTAAAATCAAATGCATATGCATTATAATTTTTACTTAAATGAAAATGTATCTTTTTCTTTCTAAACAAATGTCACTTATAAATTTAGTTTATATTTATAATACATTTTTGCTAGGACCAACATCATAGTCAAAATTAAGTTTTTAATCATGTTATGTGGAGTTTTATTGTGTGATTTTTATTGTATATAAATTTGAATATAAATTATAGAAATTGAGTTTTACAATGTGTATTTTTTTTATTTATTTTTTTTTTTTTTATAGTAATTTATTTATTTTGGTCTAAATTATTTTTATGATCATTTTTTCTTCATAAATATAATTTATCATTCATTTTTTGAATATTAATTATTGGATCAACTAATTTATTGTATTTATACATTAATTACAAATAAATATTTATGTGTTGTGTTTATACTATGAACCAAATTTAGAAACAAAAAATATATATTCAGTTTATTATAAAGGTATTTAATAAATTTTTTCTACAATATAATATAACAACATTTTAGATAAAAACTTATTATAATATACCATAGTATTACAATTATCTTAAACAAAATAATTAAAAAATATAAAATAAATCTATTGCATTCAAATATATCATTGAAAAACATTAAATAATGTAGTCATCGGACAACCACTCCCCATTATTTAGTATTCAATCATATTTCAATAAAAAATAAAATCACTGATTCACTCTATGTGTGATTTTACTGTTTGATTAAGTAAATTGTTGGTTATATTTTCCGTTTCATCAACAACATTTGATTTATCCTTGAGCACTTTACCACCTGTGAAACCTACACAACAAAAATACAATTATTAGCTCTTATATCTCACCGAATATAAATATCCTAATAAGTAATAATATTTAAAAGAAGTTTTCAATAGAAACATTTAAAAAACAAATTTTTTTGTAATTGTAACAGAAAAACATAAATGTGGTTGGCCAATACTCATCTATAGAGGTATAGATGGTGACACACTATGAAAATCTTAACCACAGAATAATAAATAATTTAAGATGTTGCAATGAATATGAGTAAATGATAATTATATTAAAAATATTTCAATAAACACATAGAGGTACCTTGTATATAATTAGTAATGATAATGGTTTATTAATTGAATCAAATACTCACAGCCTACAATACAGATGACATAAAATAGGGAAACGAGAGACACACTACTAGGTATACCATTGCCAGGTTAATTAACTGACACACAATGTTTGTTTATTTGGTGCACATTATAAATTCAGAAAAATTAAACATCAATTAAAATATTTATGAAAAAAATTATTCATAACACAACATTTTGGATCTACTTTTATTTTTTGAAACATATCAAAATCTCTTAATTTTACTATGGTAATAGAATAAAAATATGGAATTATTTTATATTACTACTGTGATAATTGTATAAATATATTACCTAAAATAAAACAAGTGACAGTAGTAAATAGTCCAACTTTAGCACCAGCTAAACATCCTAATGGTCCACCCACACAAGACCCGACCACAGCACCAATGAGTGGATAAGACATTTTTTTCAACTTTGCTGCTTTACGTAATGATTGTTCAGCTTGATTCACATTTTCTTGGGTTGCCTCAACATGAGTTTCAATTTTACCAACATCTTCTTTTTGTTCCTATAATTAAAATATAAACAATAGTTGATAATTAGAAAATAATATTTGTAGATAATTTGAACTATAAATATAGTTAAAATTTGATCGTAAGAATGTTAATATGCACTATCTGAAAAGCCTATCTCAACTAACTAATACATTTGTACTTTTACATGTTAATTTTTGTAATTTTCCTCATTCGCTTATTGGACTTAATCCAGCCTGTCCTGATTTACATGAATATTAATATAAAATAAATTTTAGTCTATTAGACACTTGGTCAATGGAATAATTTGACAAATAGATAATAAGATAGAGTTTTGTTAATAATTCATTAGATGAAGTTGTAAAACAGCTAATGTTTTGGTGTCATTTGAGCATTATGGAGCCAATGAACCGTGAATAAGTACTTTTTTTGTCAGAAATTGATAACAACTTTAGTATTTAACCCATATATTATTTTATTTTATTATTAAAAATTATATTATTTCTTTTTAACTTAAAAACTCAGTAATAGTACAAATGTATTATCTTAATATTTTGTTTTACTAGAATAAAATAATTAATTATTATTAGTATTTCTCATACATCACATACATCTTTCTACTTATTTTTAAATATTAAATTTAACTTTTTATTCGGTTATAGTTAATATTTTAAAGGTCACTATCTATGCACTGTAATAAATTACAAACCCTAAATAAATAAATTGTTATAATAATCTAAAATATCAATAAGAATTATAAATTTATTTACAATTTTTGAAATATATGAATTATTTTTGCTGGTCTTTCATCTTCACTTTTACGGCTAATGACCTGATCCCAAAGTGAGTCCAATAAGCAACAACTACTTTATTACCAATTTACGTTTTTTTAATATAATTTAATCTAATTTAATACATTTTATGGTTACAAATTGGTTTTATTATAACTTTATACAAAATATTATTAAAGATAGATCTACAGTAATTATCATTTTCACTACAAATTCACTTTATTCATATACTATAAAATATTTTTATTTTAGATGTGAAAAACCTTATTATATTTATTAATACAGTTAGGTGTAGAATGGAAATTGTTAGATTGAAGTTTATTGAAAGAATTATACAAAAAATAAGTTATCTAAAACAACATAATTTTAAGTTTCATGTTAGGTTAATATATAAATAATAACAATATACATACATTTACTAATTTACTGAGGTCACGAAACAGATCTTGAATATCTTGCATATCCCTTTCAACATTTTTAACATCAGATTCAATTGCTAACATTCTTTCTTTCTTTTGTTTTTCATCCTCAAGAGATATTAACAACATACGTTTTTGATTTTCTACTTCTAATTGTTCACTATTTTCTTTGTAGTTTTCTTCTGGTACTGTTATGGAAATTTGTTCATCAAGATCTTCATCTATTTAAATAATTAAACAAAAAATTTAAGTAACCATTATTTTAAAGTATAAATAATGATTACTTTTAAACATATCAATTGCATCCAAAATTAAGCGCTTGCTTGGACTCATCAAGTTATCAAATGTTTTGAGATCGACATCAGCTACTTGATTTCTTAATATATCCATTTCTCTAAGTAAAGCTCGGGACCGTTTGATAGACTGTGAAGCTTTCATCTGTAATTGACGCATGCTGCTACGATCCTCTAATCGCTTTTGCTATACAATACAACATTATTAAAATCTATCAAACAGATTCAAGCGTTTTGACCACTCACCTTGGCAAGATTAGACTTTAATGTTTTCAACGTTTCTACATGATGAGGAGTTGCACATTCAACAATATTTTTGATCGGAAGATCTAAATGACGAATCCTTTGTTTGGTTGTCCACAAGCTTGAACTCTCGGCCATGATTTTTCACGAGAAATAACAAACACTGATGATCATTAATGTTGAATGATGTACGAATATGTTTATCAATACACTTATAGATAGGTATTCAATGTTTAACTCGTATATATATAACTTGTAACTTGTAAAAATATTCGATCGTTCACAACGAAGTCATTGTATCGTAGGTGTTTTGTTACTGTACTGTCTGTACTCCACGCACAAATATCATAGTGTCGGGATAAATCTAATCGGGATATTTGACATTTGTTTCGGCTACTGTTACTAGTTGAAATAATGCTACTGGCTACTGCGACACCGCAACCTGCAACATTGCATGCAATTCGATTTGCTAAATGTAATGTAATTGTGTGTCCATGATACACAAAGAAAATGAGGTGATATCAACAACAAGAATATTTTTTAACCCGTTATCAAATAATTGTTATCGCTCATTTAAATTACAAAATAATAATATTTTGTTCTATTGTCGAGATAGATAAAAAACATTGTTTCTCCATGTTCCTATCACGATTAAAGATATCTTTATAAAATACTGTGAGATATATCTAAATATTTATAAATTATATCTTTAATCATGGTTCTATAATATTTTATGTAATAATATAAATAATCTCGGTTATTGCACGATTTAATTTATTCTGTGATTATAGAAGAACCCTCAAGAATTTGTAGTTATTACTTATTAATTTATTATACTACTACTAATTGATCCCTAATTATTTATATTTTAGTAAATTCTATGATATAGCCGTGGTAATAATAACACAGTTTTATAAATGGATAGTTGTAATTAACCTATAAATGAATCTCGGATAGTTCACCCCACATACCACTGAATAATTACATTTATAATTTGTTATTTTGTAAATACCTACATTTTTTATTTATAATAACAACACTTATATAACGTGATTGATAAAATATCAGTTAAAAAAAAAAAAAAACAATAATTGTCATTGTAGGATTTACCATACTGGTGGTATGATCACAGAACGTATGACTGACCATAAAGAGAAACTTGGTTTTATGTTGGGTATATTTCCATAATGATAATATTGTAAGCTTTTTTAAATTCTAAAAATTGTGATATTATTTAAATTATTGTAGAGGCAGTATTTTATTCAATGGTCAGTGGCTTTAATACCCCGTCTACTCCAAAAAAAATAAAAGCAATGAATTACTGAAGTGATAACAACAATATCAAAACAGTAATCAAATAGTTGTTATCACATTAGTTGTTATTAGTTGTTTACTAATATTCGTTTTTTTTCTTTAACCCATAGTTCATCAAATTGTTAATACGTACATTTTTTACTTGTTTGCTAGTTAACCAAATGTTTTTCGCTCGCCAATAATTGGTAATTAAGTATTTATTTCAATATTCTGGTTTTGAACATCGGTATTCGTTTGACAACTATAGGTAATACACATAATTTTTAATTTTTAGAAAGCATAACAATAAACATTAACGATTTATGGTTTTGCTTTGACCGTAAAATAGAATAATCTGACTGACCATCGATCCTACTGTGTACATCACTGCTCTGGGACTGTCTGATTTGATAGACTCCTAGTCGCACCACTGTAGCTTGTGTAAAAAACATTTACATCTTTTCACAATTCTACTAATCTGGGGGGAAGGTACAAGTACAACTGAGCATGCATATAATTTAATCATTTTAATCATTTTTATGCATTTATAATTCCACTGTAATTTTAATTCAATTTTTATAGAATTTTTTATAAATATAAATAAAAATAGCATTGTTTTTGTAAATAATTCATTATTTATTGTAATTTTAATAAATAATAATTTGTCATATTGCTATATCTTAATTATTTATATTAATTTTAAGATAATATATAATAACTGTTCTGATTAGGGCATTAGGCTTATATTTCAAAAAAAAAAAAAAATTGAGTACTACCTACTTATTATTAATTCTTTGATCTAACCACGGCTGTAGATATTATAGTATACTATCTACAGCTGTGATTCCAAGTAAATATTTGTACGTAGTTGTGGCAAGAATTTTTATGTTAAAAAAAAAAAAACTAATAAAATTATTAAGTTGTATTTTTTTATTAAAAAAAAAATTATAAATTCATTACATGTTATATTGTTTCAAAACTTGAACATATTTTTTTTTTTAATTTTGGGTATTAGTAGCCTTTTGGACAATTCTATTAATACATCATAATTTAAACTATTTCAGTTTACATTTATTACTGTTCAAATAAAACTAAAATATTACTTTGTAAATAATTATGAAAATGTTACACTCACTGTAGCGATCAGTTAATTCTTAGTTTATTTTTGTACCAATTGATTTTATTATTTTAAATTTTTACAGAAGTTTTATACTACAATAAAAAAGTTATATAAATTCTGATTAATTATTTACAATTAATATAATTTTATGACTTCCTCGCATACATGTTTTTTTTTTTTTTTGTAGGTATAATTAAAAACAACTATTATAAGATCAGAAAAGGTGCTGTGAAACTGTAACATAGAATATTTTCTGTTGTATATGTTACAGTTAGTGTTAAATCAGTAAGTTCATGAAATAACTAAGTACTTAATTTATGAAATAAATAAAATGTATAGGTAATATATAATTTATACTGTGATTAGTTATTTTATACATTCTTGTGGCTCACTTCGTTAATGTATTAAATTGTACAAAATATCATCATTTTTTTGTCCATCATAATAATAAATAAATAAATCAGATAAGACTAATATTCTATATGTGATGACAATGTTCAATATTTAATACTTTAAATAACATTCATAGGTAATTCATGAACTATATAGTTATTTCATAAAATAACTGAATTCAACACTTTAACTGTAACCTATACTATTTATCATAATATTAAAATGTTAATAATTATGAAATAATCAAACAGAAAATAATTCTAACTATTAATTCTATAAGTTTTATGCTGAAAAAAATATATCTTTATGAATTAGATTGCAGTTAATGTGATTGTTAAAATGCCATCCAATTCTGTCGTAAAAGATTCAATTGTTATTGGAGGATTAACAATACTTGGTTATATGGCTGGTGGGAAACTTGGTTCTATGTTTGGTATGATTTTATAATTGTATACTTTTCATAAATTCTAATAATTATAATTTAAATTTAAATGTTCTTAGGCGCAGTTATTGGAACTGTAGTTTGTTCGATATTTAATGGAGAACAATCAATGGCAGCGGCAGCTTCAGAACCTTCTTTAGATATTAGTCATCGTAATACACCTTATTCTCGTTCAACCTCGAATCTTAAAACTCGTAGGCGTAAAATAAATAAATCAAAAGGTAAAATGTTAAATTTTGTAAATATATAATAAATAATGAATCAACCTCTTTGTTTACAGATGAACTTACTGAATTATCAAAATGTTCAATATGCCTCGAATCATTTAAACCGTCAGTTTTTCTTTGGCCATGTTTGCACACATGTTTTTGTGATGATTGTTGTGATAAAGTAATAAGGAAAAAAGTTTCTTCTTGTCCTATTTGTAGAGAACATATTAATGAATTTCGATCCATATGACTGTCATAAAACACTGAATTCTAGTCAATTTAATTTACTAGTGAAAATGTATAAACTAAATCTTAAAATTTCATACGCTCAGAATTATATTATTTTTAAATACTTACTATGCCCATTAATTAAAAATTGTATGCTTATTAATTATTTAATTATGTTGTAAGTAGTATTCTGTGTGTTGATATTTATTTCTTTACTACTTTACTAATTTTTTTAATTATGTATACAGTCAAAATTATTTTATTATTTATATCTATACATTGACAAATAACGATATAATAAGTATGTATATATTATGTATTAAACAAGAAAAAAAGCAAAAACATTGATTTATATTTTCATTTAATTTATAACCAATTTTCGTAAATTAATGTAAGTAGTAAAAGCTCTTTATATATTATTTGTACAATTGTATGAGCTTCTTGGACTTAAAATTTAATTACTAATAGATGAATATGTATAATTGTACACTGATGGATTTAGATTGAAAAGGATTTTTTATAAATCATTAGGTCAGAATAAAAAAAAATTGTGTTCTTCTTGAGTTACTTCTTAAAAATAAATACCTGGTTAGCAATTTAGTACAAAAAAGTATGGCATACCAGTATTAAGTTTCTCAGGAAAGGCTCTTGCATAATTGTTACAAAGTTTAAAAATATCAGCAGACTGTGAATTGCTAAAATATTTTAAAAAATTTTGAAACACACATGTATTACATACAGATGACAGAGCAGAACATTGTGTTCTTGGAACCCATCACACAGAATTCAATTACAGTTGCTAGTGATAATTTTTTAAACTATTTAGCTAATAAATGTTATATCTTTATCTTGTACTAGCTGAATTGCCCGGGAAAATTATTGTTTTCATCCCCTTTCAGGTGTAACTTGTTGTCGATGCAAAATGCCAATAACCATAAATTAGCAAAAATTATATTATAATATTCCAAAGATAAATTATAAGATTCTAATCGAAGAAATGTTGAAATAAAATATGCCAACATAATTATAACTTTCTGTATAGATTTTTAGTTTAAAAAAATGTTTTACATATTATTAGTATTATTCTTATTATTATTTATTAGATCACCTAATTAATTAAGTTTTACAATGTCGTTGTAACTTGTAACATTATTATATACATTATGGCATTATAAAAACTCAACAGTATAAACAGTATTTTTGGGACTAAAATAACCAGAATACTGGCAGAGCTAACTAGAACATGAGACATTGAACTGCCCATGTCAAAAACATTCTTTTCTCAAGCCAGCCATGCTCAATAATTATACTTAATACTTATTAATAGTCATTACAAAGCAAATGTTGAAAGGGAATTGTATTCTTTTAAACTCAAAGAGATTATCAGTTGGGATTAAAACTATATCTTCCCTAGCACATCCAGTGATAACTATAGCTTTTATTACATTTTTGTGCAGAGCTTTAACTTGCAATCTAGTTCCATTACGCAATTTAGGTGGGTTAAGATTTGTAATATTACAGGCGCTTCAATTTTGAGGATAAATTATGTGATGGAAGATCAGAGGGATTCAAAGCATTAAGAAATTCCAAAGGGTAATGGATAGCATCATCCAATTGGATCGCTGAATTAAAAGATTTTTCTTTAAATACGTGTAATAGAATTTCATTAATTTTGGCTGCCTTGTCGTTCTTTAACGAAGTTACGATGGCTCGCTCGTACAACCATTCGGTGGATTTCTCCTTGATATTTAATATATTTGGGTATATTCTATAAGTTAGTTCTGATAAAGAGCTTATAAAAATATTTTCTATAATTTTTTTCATTTTAACCACTTTTAATTCCTGTAGAGGTTGAATTTTGTAAAATCCTTTCTTAGGGGTTTCTTGCATTAGAAAATGAAATAACAGACTAAATTCATACTCATGGCTTAAGCAGTTCAGGTTAGGTGATGATAAATCACCCATCACAAGTAATTTTATACACATATAGAGGATACATGGATTATTAAAAATATTTATATTTTTAATTAATAATAAAACGAGTGCATTCTAAAAAATTGGTTATATGACTGAACTAACAATTATTTGTACAGTTAACCTTTTTGCTTATTAAAATAATGTTATTTTTATATAGATTTAATAGATTATATCTGTGATTTTTGGGAACATATCTGATAAAGGAAAAATGTCATAATGTATTCATGTTATATATGAATAGTTGCATCACCTGGGGTTTAATTAGCTAGTATTATGATTATACAAATGGAAATAACACCGGACTAGAAGGCGTAGTTAATCAGGATATGCTGTAGTATAGTAGTGGTTCTTTATATAATAAAATGAAACCATTGTCCAAATTTCATATTCATAGCTACCGCAATTCTGCCTAGGTCATTTATACTCCTTTGAGCCATTCAGGAGTTGAATCTGGGAATGGGTCTTTCTACATAAAACAAAACTACTGACCACATTATATGCTCGAGGCTTCAGCGGTTCAGATTAGGTGATTTTATTTTTATCTTTTTATCCTTTTAAACAATCCTCATAGTTGAATTTTGGAAAAATCATCTCTCAGTGGATCATCAACTTAACTACTGACCAAATTTCATAACTTCATTAGTTCAGGCAAGGGGTATTTTTACATTTCTATCTTTCCTGATCTTTCTCAAGGGTTGAATTTTGAAAAATCAAAAATCCTTTGTACACAATTTCCACCAGAAGGAATGCTCCGATAAATACAAGGCTATAACCTTTCATTTAGATGTGCAATATGGTTATTTTTTGAATTTCTCAATAGTTTTTCGAATAATTGTGAAAAAAAAATGCAAGACTGGACCACAATATTAATTATTTGATGTTATTTTGGTTGTCATAGCAACTAGAAACATTTATCAATAAATATAACCAGTTATTGAATAAAAATTGTACATTTAGTCATCGACACTTAAAAATTCAACTTTCAAAATATCTTCTTATTTGACACCTAGATTATGATGGCATAAAATATACTCAGAAAATTTCAAGTGACTAGCTGTCAATAGGATGGGATATGCGTCAATTATGAATGTCAGCATTTTTTATTTATTTATATATATATATTGATTATTTATCATTTAATGTTCTTTTAAGATTCATTACACTTTCTACTATTTAAAATAAATATGTTTTTAATATATTTTTTCATTTTTATTTATTAATAAAGTGAAAAGTTTGTAAGATTATTACAATAATTCACAATTTCATTTTAAAATAATTATTTACACAACAAAACATTTTTTTTAAGCACAATAATAGTTTACACATACAGACTTAATCTAAACAATTATACAAATAAAGTAACTTTAAAATAAATTAAAAAAAAAAAATATATGTATATATATATATATATATATATACAATTAATGGCAAAATGAAAAATTTTCATCTATATAGATTTTTGCCCAAATTCTATAGATTTGTGCTTTTGAGATCTTATACAAGACACGTAGAAAAAAAACATACGTGCATATTATAAAATACTACTCGTTTAGTGAGTTACATACATTAGTTTATACTTAAGTACACTTGACTAAAGTGAATAAATATTCAAAAAATTATTTAAGGTTCTGAAATTACCCTGTGGAAAATATTTCTTGTTCAATTAAAAGAAAAAAAAATACATAAATATACTTTCACTAGAACTGCAACACATTTGGCAAATAATTTAAATATTTTGCACAAAAGAAAAACTACAATTTTAAAAAAAAAAATACATAAATGCTTTTGGTAACTAAACAATTGGGATGAGTAGATAAATATTTAAGCCTACAAACAAAATTTGTTGTTGCAAATAATATTAATATTTAACAAAAACTACAATTTTGAATATTGAATGAATACAGCAAAATAGTTGATATTGAATTCATTGGAAAAATGAACTATGTATAAACTTTTGTATTACAATATACTTCAATAGTGAACAAAGGCAAAAATATTTATCTAGTTTTAATTATAATTGGCCAAACACAATTTTCAATTTATAACTAATGCCAGTAAACATACATTAAAATACTTATTTAATTTTAAATCTAAGACTAAAGCGAGGATAGTTGCCGGAAGAAAGAAATCATAAATAAATATAAAATATAAAATTAACAAATGTATTGATGTAAAATGGGTTATTAGGTGTCACGTGATTTTTTTTTATGAAATTCAGTTAAGTGATGCTTTAAAATAAAAAAAATAAATTTAATATTTCAAAAATAGTGACTCGTGCAAAAAAAAAAAAAGTAGTAAGGATGGGCATTTATGTAAAATGAAAATTTACATGTTTAAACATTTGAGAGACAAATAACTTTGAATAAGGTAAGTTACATTCCTTTTATTCATGAAAATATTAGGATTTATGAATGTAAAAATAAATGCATTATATTCAAACACAAATTTTTAACATAACTTTTATGCGAAAGTTTAAAATGTTGATGATTTGGATTAAAACTGCATTTTATAATATATTAGAAGTTGTAATGAGCTATAAATAAACATCCGATTATTGATTTTAATACAATCAATGTTAAATTAGATTTCATTACAAAATAGAAGGGAAGAAAATACATTTACAAATGAACACAGCACAAAGAGAACTAGAAAAATATAAATTTAATTCAAATTTGTATCTATTTTATTTTATTGATTATACGCATACATTTCATGTGTAAGGAAATAAATTTAATTTTAATTCTTTATGATGATTAAATTAGATAAATATTAATCACAGAACAGTATATACTAATAGAACATTATGCAGCAAGACAACTTAAACCCAATAATGCAATGAAAATAAAAATAATTTCTAATCAAGTAATTTTTATTCACTCAAATTTGTTCTAAATTTAATTAAATTAACTCCAAAAACTATATATTATATATATAAAAATCAATAACAACAAGTGATGTAAATTGTGTGTAGACTAGATAAAGAAATTGTTTAGTTAAATATTTTGATTTGGTAACATCATAATTTTCAGTAGAAGAATACTCAGTTTCCAAATTTTAATAAAAGTGTTGTTGAAGCCCATCCTCACACTATCTTAAATTTCTACCTTAATATATTTCTTTCTTAAACATTTGATTAGTTAAAATATGTAAGGTATTTAAAGAAAAAATTATTTATATAAAAAGAAAGGAAAAATTAAATTAATATTAACACAGTCAAATATTACCATAATCTCGTTTAGGAAATCCATACATTGAGGAACCAATATTTTAATGTTCACGCTGTGGTCAAACATTTCCTATGACCAGAATGCTAGGACGGTAAAATGCTGCGCACCGCTTCATCCGTTGCCGGATCACTACGTTGCAAATTCAAAATACTGTCTATGGCGCTTTGCACCTGAGCATTGATTTCTTCATCATCAGGGCAATGACGTTTGTTTTCTGATGTAGTCTGATCATCCTCAGGTGGGTGTTCACGTTTTCTAGATATTGGTTCATCACTACAACCTAGATAATTTAGAAAAAAAAATAAAGCATACAACACAATATTTTAATAACCAGGTATTTACTTATTGATGTATTAATTGAATTTGTGTTAACATTTTGTTTCAATTGCTGTAACTGTGCAGATTCATCAGCATCAAATAATCGTCCCAACATAATCAATTCAGATGTTTGTACTTCTCTCTAATAACATAATAATTAATATAAAAATATTTTATACATACTTCTGAATACTTTGATATATTTTTTAAATATGTCCCTACCATGCTTTCTTTAAACAATAGGTAACGATATTTGTTAAATAATGATGCTTTTTTATCTAATAAATGTTTGGCAGTAGATTCAAATATTTCATCAGCCAATTCTAAATCTCTCTCTGATAGTACAGCATCATTTAAACAATGATAGCGTGATAATCGTTTTACAGCATCACTAACTGAACTGAATGGAGAGACCACATCAGGATTAGTTGCACCTAATTGATCTGCTGATATTCGTTCAGAAATCCTAAATCAATGTCATATATTAGTTACATTAGAAAATATTTAAATGAAACTGAATACTAGGATACTTACAATGATATTCGTTTTGAAGCACTAAATGAAGGAAGAGTTGGGGAAGGTTCACAAGATGTTTGAGTTCCTACCTATAAAAATAAATATATAAACAAATTAATACATACATAGTAAACGGGTCTGCATAAAATATTTTCAAAATTTGGGCTTAGAACACTTATGATCAATTTTTGCATAATAAATGCCCCTTTTTGTATGTACATCCATAACTCCAAAGTATCCAACAGATTTTAGTACAGTTTTCATTAAACAATAGGTCTAGATTCAGGGAAGGTTTTAATGTATAATTTATTTGTACGTTTTGATTAATAAAATTTTTACTTGTGATATTACAAATTATTTATGAAACCCAGTGGCAGTTCAGTAAGATTAATATACTGAGTGTCTCGAGTTCAAACCAGTTTCGATAGCCCAAACTTTTTGTACTGTTTTTACATTTATTTTCTTTGTACTTATTATTTATGTAGTTATTTTACTTGGTCTACAATTGGTCACATCTCTGGAAAAGTTTTAGTGTATAATACGTTATAATACTTCACCGGGTTAGCTTTAAATAATGTAACAATATTCGATCTGTTAAACTATGCTCCGGCCAAGAATGTTTTGTGAGAAATTATTACTCCAATTATTGTGCTCGAAAACTTTAAACCACCAAATTTATGTTATGGAACAATAATCCAAGTTAAATGTGATCGTTGCTATAGTTTTGACTGGTTCTACAGTTGGTCAAACGGTACTAATACCTCGAATACTAATCATTTGCATTTTAACTTCAAAAGAATACAATTTCCCGTTATGGTAACATTTTTGTAATAATTAATAAAGCACATAGGAATTGATTCACGGTCAAAACTGTTTTTCACACGAACAACTATATGTTGCATTATCAAGATCTAGCTGCAGATAAAACTAGTATGTTCTTTTACCACTATAAAATAAAACTAAAAATTAGTGTACGCAGAAGTAATTTAAAGTAAAAAAAACTACAAGAACTGGCATGGGCAAAGCTATGCGGGAAATGTTTTTTATTTATTTATTATATTATCATTATTACTATAAAATGTGGGTATATATTTGTATTTAATTTTACTCCCTCGTTTTTTTTTTTTTTTACTGTAACCCGGCAACGACGGTTAATTCAGCTAGTTTAAAATTAAGATTAAATTAATACTGTAAGAATTAGTTGGTTAACAATAAACTTTAAGTATGTTTATTCCTTACTTGAACATGTAATGGAGATGTTGCTTTATTACTGGTTGGAGGCGATGCAGTTACTGGTGTTTGCACTGAAAGAGGAGGTGACATAGTATGTGGGGGACTTAATGCCATAGGACAAGGAGGAGGCACCAATCTTACAGGTGTAGATACCTTAAAATGTATAATAAATTAATAAATTAAAAATTTTGTAATGAAGATAAATAATATAATTTCTTACATAGGTAATCCCTTGTGAATTTTGTCCGGAAAGCGTAGGAACAATTTTGCCACACTGTAGAATTTTTTGTTGTTCATTAAACAATCTTTGCAAAGCAGATGTTTCACTACTTGTACGGAATTTTTTAGCGCCCAGAGCAGAAATTTGATTTTGTACTGCTTTTAACAGCTTATCATTTAAACAAAAATTTTGAAAAATGATTATTTACTGAAAAAAAAATTAATTGATATCAACCAACCTGTTGTTTTTGTGGTGTAAGCTGTATCGTTTTAACTCTTTGATTTGAAATACTACTTTCAGGTGAATTTAGAGGAACTGGTGTATCATGAAGTTCTTTTTCCTTTTCATCACATTGAAACACCATTGGTTTCACAACAGCAGCTCGTTTTACTTTTCTTGGTTTAATTGGTGCTTTATTAGCACATGGTGGAACAACCATAGTTTTATTGATCAAAATGTTTGGATGAGATTGGGCTATACTATCTAAAAATGCATTTTGTGATTGAACTTCCAATGGAACAGAAGATTTGGGTGGACTGTTTGGCCTGAATATTTTTGATGAAATAGGTACTGGACTCCTGTTATTTGTTCTATTAAGTACAGAAGTCTGGTAATTAGATAATGTCATATGATTATCATTGGATTGTGATATGATGGCAGCACAAGGTTTAGAGAATTGCATATTGCTTTGTTGTGGTGAAGTTACAATGGTTAAATTAGGCCTATTTGGCAACATTGGTGTAAATGACTGAGAAACATTTGGAGAGGGTATAGGAGAATTAAAGGAAGCAGGACTTTTTGAATTACTTCTAGAGCTATGAGACATAGCTGGGCTACATTGAGGGCTTATCACAGATTGAATACTTCTAGGACTATGGGAAGATACTGGTACGGTTTTAGACCTTGATATTGAAGTTTGCATTACTCTCTCAGAAGTTTGAATTATTGGAGACTGATTTTGTAATTCAACATTTTTATTTAATGTGGAAGAATTAGTCACTATTTGTAGTCTGTTTTGTTCCTCATTAAATAATATATCATTATTCCTTGAGGAATCATTGTTTGCTGCCACTAATAGCCGACTATCCAACATATTAGAAACAAGTTGAATACTACTATTTTGTTGATGATCTAAACTTGATACCATTGTACTACTACTATGCATAACTCTAATACTATTATTTTGTTGTACAACTTTGTTTTGTTGATCTTCAACTGGTGCAGACATTACAAACTGTTGATGATTTTGCCGATTTTCAACACTCACAGGAGTACCAGTAGTAGGAAACATTAAATGTTGGCCATTAATAATATTTGGTTGTAATGACTGTGGTTCTAATACAGTAACAATTTGAAGACGTCCAGAAACGTCAGCCAAAATACGCATCCCAGAACCATTTTGAGGTTGAGTTGGTAACATAGTATTGCTTCCTTTGAGAAGTAAAGATTCAGCACCAGCAACACTCAATACAGCATTTTGTAGAATATGACCACCATGATCAGCAACTAACTGAGCTAATTGAGTTTGTGCTGCAGCAGCAACACTTGCAGAAACACTCTGTAAATCAAAATGGATATAGCTTAAAAAAATTGAAAATTATACACTATAGCACATTTAAACAGTCAAAAATTTTATCTCTATTAACTAGATTTAATAATGTTTAGTAAAAAATGTAAGTCTTAGTACACAATATCATAGAAAGTCATTAAATTTAAACATTGCTCAAAACCCATAGACGTAAAAGTAATTATACTGTATATATATTACCTGAGTAAGAGTGTTAGTGGTAATCTGGGGTTGATGTACAATCATACGCCCATCTTCTCCCAAGGACAAACGGAAACCACCCTATTACATTATATTATTTATTAGACTTAGGTAAATTTAAATCATGAGTACAATTTACCTGTGATGAAGATGTAGGAGTTTGTAATTGAGCTAATAATGGTGCAGATTGCTGATGAGATTGTGGAGGAGGTGTAGGTGTTTGTTGAATTCTATTAGTTTGATTTATTTGAGTTTGTTGCATTATTGGTGTACCAGAATCTTCTTCATCAATACCTATTAAAATCAGTTATTACGTAATCACTTTTTAACCAAATATAATAGATAATTTTCTTAAAACTCACCTGAAAGTTTGATAAGATTAGCTAAATCTAATCGTACAGGTTCGTCGTCATGAGGCCTTGAATTAATTTTTGGTTTCTTTTTTTTAATATTAATTGACCTATTATTTGATGTTTGTGTGATGTTCGATTGAGGATTAGCTGACAATGCAACTAAAGCTGGGCCAGAACATGTTTGAATTTGTTGCAATTGAACACTTTGACCACTTACTAATCGTACAACCTAATATAAAAGAGTCAGTATATTTATAATTAGAAAAAATTAAAATTCCTTACCTGATTTGACTGTTGTCTTGGTTGTTGAAGTAATATTTGGGTACCATTGCAAGTAACTTGAGCTTGTTGGGTATTATTATTTTGAGTATTAGGGGATCGGAGAATAAGCTGAAGTCCACCAGTTGTTTGTGGACCAACTATTACACCAGCAGTAGGCATAATCTAATTTTTGATAAAATAAAATATAATATTAAAAAACATTTCAATATTTAGTTAAAAAAAAAAAAAAAAAATACAATATCACTAACACTTAAGCTTTAATATACTTTAAAAAATAATTTGATAAAAATAACTACAAAAATATTTTAATGGATTTCTGAATTTCATAGTTTTTCAAAATTAAAAATTACAAAATTTATTTAATAAGTTATAAATATTTTTATTTAAAAAAGTATTTATTAAGTTGAAACTCAAAATAAAAACAAAAAAATAAAATACACGATAAAGATTCAAATTACCTAATTATTTTATCAATGTATGAATCATAATAATATATGAATGACCTTGTATATTATTTAGTAGTTTGATAAATTATAATACTAAAATTTATAAAATATAAAAATCAAGAAACTTTTAATGTTATATTTTATCAAACATAATTTTTTTTAATAAACTTAAACTAATTGGTAATTATAAAATTATATTTTCCAAATTTCAAATATAAATTTATCTGAAGTCAGAATAGATTTTTAGATTTTGCATTAATTATTTATTTTTAATTTGTAATTGTACTTAACCACTTTATATTAAGAAATTAGAAAAACGTGATGATAATAATAATAAGTTCATTAAAATTAACTGAAACCAACCTTTCGGCCATTAAAATTGTTAATTTTTACTTTAAATCTAATACTAAATTTTATACTAATTGACCAAGAACAAACTTACTTGATTTATTAAGAAAGCACCTTGTTGTTGACTATGTATTGAGGTTGAATGATGTGATTGTTGTGACTTTATGCTATTAATACTAGTATGATTCTGTACATGATTATTGCTACCCATGGGCTTAGGCAATATTTGGGGCGGCGGTTTACTTTTTACTTGAATATTATTTACATTATTTCGACTATTTGGTTGAATAAATTGTAAAACCGGCCCATTAGCACTCATCATCTAGAAAATTAAGTAAAATCACAACTATCCTTAGTGGAAAATAATAAAAGAAATTATTTACCTGATGGATAACTTGTGGTTGAGGTGTAATAACCCTCTGTTGAGGAGAGGGAGTAAGTGATCGAGAAGAAAATGGTGAACCAGGTGATGGCGGTATACACTTGGTATTTGTAGTATCCAATATTGCTGTAGCCTGTTGTTGTTGAACCATTGTACCAGATGTATGCTGTTGGGCACCCATCTTAAAAAGTATACTCATTTTAAACTAATTTTAGATCAAAATTATAGCAATTAAAAATTAAAATAAGGTATCAAAATTCAGATACATATTTTACTTGATATAATATTTATTATATACCTGTCGTATGCTTGTTGAGTGAAGAATATTTGAATGTTGAACATGTTGATGTAACACTTGTTGAATACTAGTATGTTGATGTAAAGTTGCAGCTTGTTGAGTAGTTACTGTTGGAAAAGTTGTTATGCCTTGCCCTTGAGAACTTGCAAGAACTAGTTGAGGTCCTCCTGTTAATACACCATTAGTTCCTGTACCCTAAAAATTTAATTAGTATTAAATAAAATCATAATTATATGCACTGAATTTTAAATATCTACAGTAGTTTGATGATGAAGTGTTAATGTTAATCCTCCAGCAGCCGCTTGTTCTTGTTGTGCTTGTATATGTTGTAACTGTTGATACTGATTAAAATCATACAATTAATAAGAATTATTATAATGTAGCAACTATATTTTTATACCTGATGATGAGTGAGAACCAAAGAACTGGCAGGGCGGCCGTCTAATAGGCCCTGTGGTATAGAATCCACGGTGCCTTCCAGTCTGCAGCACACACCATACATTCAATTACGTTTTATCCACCTAGAATTTTAATTTGAATAAACTTTTATAATTTTATCTAATAAATATTTTATATTTTGCTCTTATTAGTAAATAATTAAATAATAATGTATGATTGTTTATAATTAGACAAAATTAATATGTAAATAATGCAATCAAAAATTTAGGGCTAAACCAATAAATATTGGTATTTAAAAATATAGAGTGCATAAATAATTAAATCAATGAATTGTTTTTTTAAAAAAAAAAAAAAAAAATTAGGTATTAAACGTTAGATTAAAAATATTTAGTGATAAGTAGTATATTTTAGTTTAGTAATAAAATACTTTCAAAAGTTAAACCTTAACTAAAAATTGTTTTTAACTACTTGAAATTGAAACTTTCCATGATAATAAAATACAAATTTAATAAATTTAATTTAAATAAATGTACAAAATTAAAATCAAACACCTAACAGCAAATATGTATTAAAAATTGGTGAGCCTAGTTGTAGCTAAGAAAATATCAAAAATATTGTAATAATTTGTAATTTTTCACGAGTTGATCTGTAATATTTAATGAATAAGTTTAAACAATAATATCATTTGGCCATCTACATCTAGTCAAAACTAATTGTATTTAGAAAACATAATCATTGTTAACTAATGAAAATAGTATACAATTTCAGTTGAAAATATATACAACTAATTAAATAAAAATCCAGAACAAATAAAAATATACATAAATTATTATTTTAATTGTTGAATAAAATAACTAATTTTTCACTTGTGGGTTAAAAATTAAATCTATAAATAATGATAGGTAGATTTTTAGTGGAAACTCAACTATGTAATTAATTTGATAGGTATTATCAACAATCAGCAATGTTCATTGTTCAAGATGTTTTCAACCATTATGTTGTAGAATAATTAGAAAGATGTTAATAGTAATTAATGCTTGTAAAAAAGACAGTATATTATGCAGATAGGTAGTATATTTTTGATGATCGTACAAACTACAAAAACATAAAAATTGCATCGATCGTCATATGCCAAAAAACATAAAATATACAATTATCAATAGTTGATATTTTGAACATTAAAAGTTTGGCTGCTACCTTTATGGAACATCCATACCTATTACCCAATTCAATACCCAAAAGAACCTCGACATGCTAGAGGTTGACAACAACAACAAGGTTACTACAGGCCGCCCATGTAGAACGTCTACCTGACCCGACACTAATCGTGTCTAGCAGACACGGTTTCTGCCGTCAAACCTATCGCCAAAATAACGAGAACGGCTGTAACGTGTTTTTGTTTTGTTTTTACGTACGTGCCCCCGGCATGAGCGAATAACAGCGTGTACTACAATCAATATAAACACACACGTACACATTATCAACGGCGGCGGCGTCTCGTTGCAATAACAAAAACAACCGTCGCCGGGCCGGAGATCGCGCGAACCGATCGGGAGATACCGGGTGTACCACGTCGTCTCCCCGTATTGTAATGGAACCACGACGAGACAGCGCACTAAATGACTATAACCGTCCGCGGAGAAACACGGCGACGCAGAGTGTTTGGTAAACACACGCAGACGCATGCCATACGTAGTTACGTATATACAAAGACAACGATAGGTACGGCGGCTGGCTCAAGGAAACATGTTCGCGCAACGCCACAGAGTATTTGCGTATACGTATATATCATAATAACGTACGTGTATCGCTTTCGGTTTATCGTCGATAAAATAATACAATAAAATAAAAAATAAAGAATTAGGTATCTTATAATTGTTTTCGCACGCTTACCGTTTCGCGCACAACGCCAGCAGCAGTGTCCGGCGATCCGATTCCGTTACATAATAATAATAATAATAATAATAGTAATAATAATAATAACAGTAATCGCGATTCGATGGCGGTGCGCGGCACTAATAATAATTCAGCGACGACGACAACATGACGGTCGCACAACAAAACACCGACGGCAATTAACACCACGGCCGATAACAACATAACATGATATTCACAATAAACACAACGACGCGATACGAATTTCGGCCACTACTACATACTACTACTACTATAATAATAATACAAACATTGTCCGTAGTCGGCGGCCGCACAATAATAATAATTGATGATGAGCGGCGAGTGTGCGTGTGAACGGTGTGCTGCGCGCGCACCACCGCCAGTCCGCGCGAGCCCGCGACTTTGCGTGTGTGTGTGTGTGTGTGTGTGTGTGTGTGTGTGCGTGCGTACGCTGTCCGCGGGTTCGCGCGGGCGCGTGCGCGTGTGTGTGTATACGTGCCGCGCGCTTTTGTCGGTGCCGTGCGAGTGCGCGCCGCTATCGCATCACAGTAGTATTGGTGGATACCGGAATGCGCGTGCGTGCGAACGGCCGCGTGATGATGCGCGTGCGTGCGAGCGCCCGTCGGTCCGCGCGCCCGTGTGCGTCAACGTGTCCATGTGTCTGTGTACACAAACAACAAAAATCGAACGGCCATTTTATTGTTTTGCAAACGACGACAACGCACGAAAGGATAAACTTGCTGCTGCTGCTGCTGCTGTTGCTGCTGCTACCGCCGTCCGCCGCGCCGCCCGCCACGCCATCGCCGCCGCCGCCGCCGCTACAGATCCGTCATCCTATAAAACGGCCAGTGTTGCCAAAACAGTTTATAAAACTCATCCGATTACAGACGATTTGTCACCGCCACCGCCGCCGCCTCGATTGTATAGTTGTAGTTGTATTATATTATTATTATTATTTTTACGGCGTATATTATAATAATAATTGTAGAGGCGAGTGTTGTGTAGTTGACGCCGCCGCCACCGCCGCCGCGTTTTTGCCGCTTATTATTATGGTAGTGTGAGTCTTTCACCAAGACCGCTGCGTACGCAATAATAAATCATATAACTATTATCGGTTTATTATTGTTATTATTATTATTATTATTATTACCATCATCACATTATATTGTTACTCTCATTGTGCTGTCGCAGACTCGCGGCAAATACAATTTTACGTTTTGTACAAATTATCGTAGGCGTATCATCACAGATTTTTTGAAAATATTTTTCATATAATCCATGGTGTTATTCCATCTTGATAGATTATTGTTATTTGTAATTATTATATTATTCATATTAAATTATTATTATTTTTCATGTTTTCGCGCTGAATTTATTTATCGTTGTCCAACACTTTTCAGTCATGAATAATACATTAATACTTACAGACATTGAAACATAATAAAAACATAATTATGTATTTCTATATTCTATATTGAGTGTAATGGAAATTATGAAATTATAAATTATCAGTTAGTGAACATTTGCTTTTTGTCTAAAAGCATTTCTCACAACAGATTAAGTGTTTAATATATTTAATATATCTTCTACTTAAATTTTTGAGTAATTCTTCTGTATATTATTTAGGTATGTACAAGTACAATTTTTGAATATGGTTTAATATTTGATAGTGACAACATTTACAAAAACAGGTTTGCTATGGAATAATTTGTTTTTGTTCGTTATGTAGAAACATTAGATTTGTTATATGGCGATAAATGTATGTATATAATCAAGTATCAACTTGAAGGTCATGGTTCTTAAAAATATTCAGAAAATTTCGTAAAATGAAAGTTCGTTTTATGGAAGTTTTATTGTACTACGTATAATAATACTACTACAAAACAAATGTATTATAGTTATATATTGTGTATTTGTGTTCTTTAAAAATATAAACTAATCTTCTACCCAGAATCGGTTTTTCAAGAGCAATATATTTTACCCCAATCTATCCTTGTTTCTCGCCTAACCTAGGAGTATTGCTCTTTTTATTGTGTTTGGTCTCAAATTTTCACTAATGATTATAAATAGAATTTCAAACATTTTTAGTCATTAATAAAAAAGATTTGACTTTTTTTAAGTAAAAATGATTAATTAATATTATTTATTTATATGCATATTATATGGGTATAATTTAAGGGGTAGCATATCTAAGATATCGCGTCGAGCAATGAAACACCAAAGACCGGATAATTTATATTAAAAAGAGTGTTATTTTTCGTTCCACCACGACGGAAATGAGAATTTTGAAATAGGGTATTACTATAAATTATAGGACTAGAAATGGAGCCCCAGTAAATACTACTAACTAGTTGTGGGGCCCAATCCTCGATCACAGTTTACGGTCCAGGCCAGTCCGAAACTGGCATAATGGCACCACGCGTTAATTTGCATGAACACGATAATAATATATTTTATCACATTAAGCACAACGAGTCAACGAATATGCTGTGATAAATCGTTAAGTCATTGGTTTACATGGTTTACTAAAAGCTTTTCTATTAACTTTTATATGCTGTTTTAGGATTTTGGTTAATTAATTATTATTGTTATTATTATTAATAATTAGTTAATTAAGTTATTATACATGTTATTGGACGTTTTCAGTTTCCACCATGTCCAGCTGCAATAGTTGCATGAGAATCTGTAATACATTTATAAACATAGTATATAAAAATATCAACTTTCCGTTTTTTTATTTAAATCACTCAGTATAATCCAACAATATAATTTTTACTTACATTTTAATTTTAATTGTAAAAAATTTTATGTTATTATTTGAATCTCATTTACAATAGGTAGTTTCTCAGTTTCTTCTCCGAGTTTTTCCAAATATAATGCATCTTATTTTTATAAAATTCTCAAAATGTATCTAATTCCATTCTTGTGAAATAATTTAACAGTGCAGTCCCTCATATTGTGTGAATATCAAAATAACTTGCAAATCATCGCGATTTTAACATATTTTATACAAATTTGAAATTTATAGGTTTATAAAAAAAATTTGAGTAAAACGATATTTTTTAGTTATTTTAAGTATAACTTATAATAAACATTGCATTAAATTTTTAAGATTTTTCAGACAGCTAAATAAATTTTATAGATATTTCAAAATAAAAAACTTATAAAAATCGAAAATTTAAATTGTCTATAAATAAGTCAAAAATACTTTGAAAACTTAACCATGTATAGAGAACGCCATTATAAAGATTTGATGAAAATTTCAAGTTTTTGTGGTTTTTCGTTTTTGAGTTAGAGCATTTTAAAAAAATGTATTTTGTAAAAACGTGATTTTGCGTAAAATTTCCTGTTTTTTTGTAATTTTTTTATTGGTTTTTTCAATTTTTTTAAAAAGTACTGAAAAAGTTGGATTTTTGACTTACCAAAGTACCATCTACATTCACTTTCCTTTCAAAAAAGTTGCTTTAAGAAAATCAAAGCATTTTTACTACCAAAAATCGTGTTCTCAAACACAAAAAAAAAACACACATCATTATAAAATCAATAGATTCCATCACTCCGTTCAGAATCTAAAAGAAACTGACGGGGACTCGCTCTGTTGCAGGGGGTGTAGTGGATCTCGTTTATAGTATATAGGTCATTATTATAATTGACGTATTAAATCTTTTTGCAATCTAAAATGCAAGGTGTCATTGCATACGAAAAACTATTTTGAAAGGAGATGATTTGTTAGTCTAGAATAGGTATATTTAAAATATGTTATATTTTAGTTTTAATATTATGTTTATGTGTGTATTTTAGACGCTTATAAAAAATAATTGTGCATATGTATTTCAATAATTTTTGAATAATAGTAAGAACAACTTCTGTGGAATTTTCTACTAAATTTTCAAGTATTTTGTTCCAGCGAACATTTTTTTATCAACCATTAAAAAATTTTTTTAAAAAATAGACAATTTCAAATGCATATAAATTAGTTAAAAATCAGTAAAATATTTTGATAGAATAAATTACCTAAAGAAAATGCCAATTTAAATAACTAGTAAAAATTTTCATAAACATTTTTCCTCTAAGTCCGGTAGAAATGTTTTGATAGATATTTGAAGAAAAACTTATGGATGACCTTGTGTTAAAATTTTGAACAAGTATAAATACCAAAAACTTTATGAATTGTCAACTGCAAAATAACTATTGCAATTTTGACATATTTTATAAGAAAGTCAACTTTAGATGCTTATAAAAAAAAATTTGTGAATAAAGATTTTCGATTTTTTTTAATTACGATTAATTCAACTTTCAACTTATTATAAACCTTGTATTAAATTTTCAAGATTTTTTGGACAGTCGCTTTTTTATCGATATTTTAAAAAGAAATATTTTGAAAAATTGAAATTTTCAATTGTCTATAAGTATGTCAAAAATATTCAAAATACTTTGAAAACTTAACCATGTATTGAAAACGCAAATATAAACTTTTATTAAAAAAATCAAGTATTTGCGGTTTTCTTTTTTGAGTACTTACCCGGCTAACCATGTATTTTGCAAGATTTGAAGTAGTGAAACTAGGAAATTGACAGAATGTTTTTATAAATTGCAACACTAAAACTTGAATTTTGGAATGGTCGATATTGATATTATTAGAGGACTGACTCTACAGACTTGTAGGAGATCGATTAACTATAACCTGTGTAATCTCCCTATAGATCTATAATCAGTATAATCTATACGTTTAATACATACAATCAATCCGATATCAAAAACAATAATAATCCAATAACAACCATTTAGTCCGTATTCTGGGTTTTCACATATCTTATTGATTAAATTGATTTTTTTTTTTATTAATATAGCATAATAAACATAAAAGTTCATGCCTGGAATAACTAAAAAAACAAAAATTAATTGGTTTATTTGGAATCAAAATGATGTGACACGAGTTTATATAAAAATTATATTTATATTTTATATATAAAAAAGAAGCATTTGCTTCTTTGGGGCCCTTTTCGCCTGTCGCCGACCGCGTGCCTTTTGCTCCCTCGCCAACCACTAATTCAGTTACATCTAGCATTAAACAGTGGCACCTCTCGCTTCCATCTATTGCATGGGGACGTCCGACGTGAGTCTCTACTGCGACGTCCACTCAGTATGGCTCTTGAACTAGTATAACGGGTATATCTCGTATACACTGGACATAATATGTCCAGAGATCTGCGTTGGTCATACAGGTTTTTAAGGACCCAATGGTTTTTAATTGATATCTACGTGATCTACCTATATATTATATTATAGCCTTCCTTACATATAAATAAAAGAGCAGGATCCTAATGTGACCGACACATAATTAAGATGTTTATTCAATTTTTTCAGAGTTGTTTCAAAGTGGGTACTTGAGTGTTACTAAGTCACCCAATTTTTATTTTTTTTCTGAGAAAAAAAAGAAATGATTGTATTTTTATTTTCCAATAAATTTTGTTCTTTGTAAAATAAATAAATCAGGGACCCTATTGGGTGGAGCAGGATAGTGTACACTTGTGCCCCCTTGACAATCTTTAAGCACAATTGCTATTAATTTTTTCATTGGCCTTAAAAGTTGATTTCAGGTTACTTAAAAAAAAAATTACTTATTCCTAATTATATAAAATTATTTAATATATTAAACAAACAAAATTAAAATTTGTGATACTTAATATTATTTCTTTTTACTGTAGTCGTGTATTTAGAATATTAATATGATGGTTCATAGAGTAAATTGTTGTTAATGTTGTCGTATTACTGAAAAAATGGTTCTAATACCGTGGTCCTAGCTTACGTTGCACATTGAACAGTGGCACGTCATCACATTGTTCTACTATTCGTATTTTACAATATTTTTATGTTATCGATATTGATATCTATCAGCATATCCTATGAAAAAGGTTAAAGTGTTTTAGTGTTCATCTGACAGCGTATTTGGATTTAAATTAGGTTTTGTCCAAATCATCGAGTACTCGGACTGATAACAGAGTACCGGCCGGCATGAACTCTCTATAATATATAACACTGTTTAGGGATTTATAATAATTTAATTCATAATTAATTCGAATATATTAATAATAATTCTTTTATTTGGAAAAGTTCAACTCTCCTACTTTTACCTAAGTGGCATCCATGTAACACTACAGGTTGTGAAGTGTGAACTATATGAACTATATATTTTTAATTATTTAAATTTTTTTTTTTTTAATTATTCATATATTTATTAAATAAAATTTAAAAATGAAAATTGGAGATACATTCAATTTATTTGAAAAATTTGAACATAGTCTAATGAATTTTAAAGAAAACAATTGTGTAAACTATTTTATAAAAGGTTTCAAATACATATTTCAGTATGATTTGACAAATGCAATAACTTTTATCCATTATTTTTATTTTTTATATTTTAAATAAATATAATAGTACTACTGCGTTACAACAAAATCGTGTTAATATATTATGTTTACTTTTGTAACTAACTTAAATTTATAAATCTAAAATGTTATTTTATTTTAAGAAAAAAAATCAAAACAGCCATTTTATTAATCTGATTTTCAGAAAAATTATAGTATTTATTGCCAGGTACTGTATGCTTAAACAGGCACACAATTATGTGTTTGAAACTAATGTTTTTTTTTTACTTATTTTATAAATTTACGTCAAACTATATTTAAACATGATATAATATTAGATACGGTATACCTATACATACCATATAATATATATTATACCAAGGAATTAAAACGAAATATTTTTACCTAATTAAAATAAAACAGGTACTAATGGAGTACAATCTGCATACAATCTATCTTTAAAATAAATGTATAATAAATAAATATATCTTTATTAATATTTATAATACAATTTAAGAACATTAAAAGTACTTATTAGTTATTTCTATAATTTTTAATCGCTGTTTTAGGTTTCAAAAAATATTGAAAAAAACATTTTTCAAATATATAAGTGCTCTATTATCAATCCGAGCGCAAGGTGATTTAGACACAGCATTTAAATTATTATTAAAATTTATAATTTTGTTCGTTGCTTTACTTGCTTATTATTGTGAATAACATAGGCGTGTCGAGACCCTGGTGGCCGGGAAGGCACAAGACATTTTTAAATCAGCAATACCTTTTAGATTCTGAACGGAGTGATGAAATCTATTGGTTTTACGATGATGTTTGTATTTTTTATTTTTATTTTCATCTCGTTTTGGGGCAGTGTAAATGATTCCATTTCCATTCCTGAAACTTTTCTGAAAGGAAAGTGAATCTAGATGGTACTTAGGCAAGTCAAAAATCAAACTTTTCCATAAATTTTCAAAAACGACGAAAAAACCCATAAAAAGATAATGAAAAACAGGAATTTATACGCAAAACTACGTTTTGACATAATATATTTTTTAGATTCTGAACGAAGTGATGGAATCTATTGATTTTACAATGATGTGTGTGTGTGTTTTTTTTTTTCATTTTTTTTTTTTGTGCCAGTCATCACATTTTGGAGCAGTAAAAATGCTTCGATTTTCGATTTTTTCTGAAAGGAAAGTGAATGTAGATGGTACTTGGGCAAGTCAAAAATCCAACTTCTTTAATACTTTTTGAAAGCGTCGAAAAAAACAATAAAAAAATTACGAAAAAACAGGAAATTTTACGCAAATTCACGTTTTTACAAAAAACATTTTTTTAAAATGCTCTAACTCAAAAACGAAAAACCGCAACTACTTGAAATTTTCAGAAAATCTTTATATTGGTGTTCTCTATACATAGTTAAGTTTTCAAAGTATTTTGACATACTTTAACTTATTTATAGATAATTTAAATTTTCGATTTTTGTAAGTTTTTTTTTAAAAAATATCTATAAAATTTATTTGGCTGTCCGAAAACTCTAGAAAATGAATAAAGGATTAATTATAAGTTAAACTAATTGTAACTAAAAAATATCGGAGATGGTTTCACTAAAATTTTTTTTATAAGCCCATAAAATTAAAATTTGTATAAAATATGTTAAAATAGTGATCATTTGCAAGTTATTTTGTAGTTGAAAATTCATAAAATTTTTTCTGTTTATACTTAAGGTTCAAAATTTTAACACTAGGTCCATAAGCTAATCTTCAAAAATATATAAAAAAAATTTTTACTGGACTTAAAAGAAAAAATTTTATGACTGTTTGAAATTTAAATTTTTACGAAATTGCATACTATTACATTATTTTTCAATTTAAATATAAAATACTCCATTATTATATACCCATTTTAGACAAACATATTAACTCCGTTCAGAATCGTTATTCGTATACAATGATATCTATCATTGCATTCAAATTTAACAAATCCATTGTAATTATGACCTATCCTATAAAGGAGGTGCACTCCACCCACAACTGTACAGCAAAGCGAGGCCCACCCGTTATTTTAAAATGCTCTAACTCAAAAACGAAAACCCGCAACAACTAGAAATTTTCACCAAATTTTTATATTAGCGTTTTCTATATTAAGTTTTCAAAGTATTTTGATATTTTTTACCTATTTATAGAAAATGAAATTTTTTTTTGAAATACTGATAAATAAAATTTGACTGTTCAAAAACTCTTGAAAATTTAATACAAGGTTCAATATACGTTATAATTATCGTAACTACAAAAATTTGAAAATCGTTTCACACAAAATTTTTTTATAAGACCATAAATTTCAAATTTGTATGAAATATGTCAAAATCACGATAATTTGCAAGTTATTTTGTAGTTAAAAATTCTTAAAATGTTTTTTATTTATACTTAAGGTTCAACATTTTAACACTAGATTATCCATAAGTTACTCTTAAATAATTATAAACATATTTCTACCTAACTTTTTGGAATAATTTTTATGATCGTTTGAAATTTAAATTTTTAAGAAATTGCATAAAATAACAATTTATTCTAAAACGATTTTAAATATTTGTCATCATTCAAAATCTATAAGTTGTAGAAACTCGACAATTTTACCAGTTGTTCAAACTGGCATTTTTTTAAGTAATTTCTTTTTCAGCATTTCAGATTTATGTACCGATTAGTGATTAGTGATTAGTGATTATTAAGCTACTTATAGGCATTTGAAATATTCGATTTATTTAAATTTTTATTTTATAATTGTTGATAAAAAATATTTGGGTGAGAGCCTGGGACAAAATACTTGAAAATTTAATAGAAGATTTCACAGAATTTGTTCTTACTTTCTTTTAAAAATTGTTGAAATACATAGGCACAATTTATTTTATAAGCGTTTGAACAGCGAATATAGACATAATATTACAACTTAAATATATAATATACCATATACCTATTCTAGACTAACAAATCATCTCCGTTCAGAATTGTTTTTCGTATGCAATGATACATAGCATTGCATTTAGATTTAACAAATTCATTATAATGTCCTATCCTATGAACGAGGTGCACTATATCCCCTACTGTACAGTAGAACGAGGCCCATCCGGTTCTTTTTTTTATTCATAAACGTTTTATATGGATTTAAGATATTTTTAAAACATAAATTACGACGAAATTCTTATTGTTTTTAAAAAACAAATAATTTTTATATAAAAAATAAAATGTACCTATTTTTTCTCCTGGCATGATTTTTTACTGGGCAGAACCTTCCCTCCCCCCGTAAACCCACCTATGATGAATAACAAATGGTTCTTTCCTATTTTGCTCAATATTTTAGTAGAAATTTTAATACTTAGTATAGTTTTACCTATGAATTAATTAAATTTGTGTATATAAACAAATAAATAGTTTACAAAAATTAAATAATAATAAAAGTTCAAGCTCAATGATTAAAATGTGATCCATTTAATTTAATATAATTTAATAAAAGAATTGTTATTTATGAAAAAAGTTTTACAATGAAGTATAAAAAAAATTTAGCTGGTAATTTGTAGTGATAAAAAATTGGCCTTCTTAAATGTTGGCACACCTATATAAAAAACTGAAATAGCACCCCTGAATAAAAGTTCATAGGTATAATTTGTTAAAATGGTAAATATGGGAAAAAGGATAAGTAATTTGGTCAGAAAGAAATAAATTACAATGTCAACTCTATAGTATGTAGTTGCACCACTGCACATACGATTATCATTGGGCGTCCATAATAAACAAAGCGTAAACAACATGTTGGTCAAATCACACTAAATAGGTGCATATTTTCAGACATAATTGGTTATAAACGGCAATAACCGACGAATGTCTACAATTGTAATATTTACCAATTTTCAGGAAAATAACGTCATTTAGCGGTAAACTCACCACGTTGATGTCTTTTACCGAAACATATAAATATATTATAATATACAATGTTTATGTCATTGTCATATATAATATATTATATTTTAGTCCGTGCTACCGCTGGTTGCTATAGGTAGTTGCCACCATACACTAAAATCTATAAGACTATAAAAAAGCCCTGTGTAGATCTTTACAATCTTTAACAACTAAGGTAGGGCACTACAGTAGGTAGGGTGCTATAGTGCCTTAACTAAGGTTACTAATTGGCAATTGCTTTTGCTATTGGAGCAATCACAGATATAAGATACGAGTCTGTGCTACAGAAGACAGTACTCATTATCTGTTATCAGTTTATCACCCACACCCACGAAAATTATTTTTATGCCGGCCGTCACTCGTTATCATAATGTGACAATTATTCAATCACTGGTATTTACAATTAATTGATTTTAATTATGACGTGTTCTGAGCGTTGTGAATTCGGATTGATCATATACAGTTTATGTTGGTAGGTAAATATTATGATTTCATTCTAACTCTTTATAATTATTTTGTTCATGATTTTACAAAATATATATTATAAGTATATTGGAAATCTGATCAATAAATATTAAATTCATGTCAATCGCCTTTGAAACATTATTTAATAGACAAATTAATTATTTTACACATACCTACCTCATTGTTAATATTATCCTATAGGTGTAGGTATGCAAGCCTATGGGCTAGGTATGGATCATCAGAGGGTACAATGTAAGCTATAGAATGTATTTTTTACATTTGTTGACTTGATTTAACAGCATCTTTAAACCCTTTCATAATATTTTTATTAATCATTTTAAATGTTGGTCAAATAAATCTATTTTGGCTCATAGAATATTTTGTAGAAACCTATAACCATTAACCTGGGCTATACCTATATGAAATTGTAACTCAGTAGAGATTGTGGGAACTTTGCTTCTTAACATTTTTTTATAGTTCTGTCAAAATTAATTAATCATGTTTTAAGTTAATGGTTCCCATTATTTAAATTTGGTTGCTTCACTAATTTTATATGTAAAGTTGAGTTTAGCTTAATAATTTTAACATTGACATTCACACCACAATGTTACCTATGTGACTATAATATATAGTGCTCACATATACTATATAGCTCATACTACTACTACATATTATGAAAAATGTATATTAATTATTTTAATATAATATAGGAAATTTTTATTTAATTACTTACTTTTCCAGAATTCCAGATTAAATGATTTAACTTACAATAGTTTATTTTATATCTAGGTACCTATATAAAAAATATTTTATACAATTATTATTAATGTAGAATTTTCTGATTAAATTTGTAATCTTTTAAGATAAATTTTAACTATAAAATGTATATTAAGTAAGTCAAATGTCAATGTCCTTGGAACTCGAGTACCTCGGTATATCTTATCTGCGATGGTTTTTATTACATGTAGGTAATGTGTTTACTATTCATTTAGTATTTCATATAGCTTATGGACATGTTATATTGTTAGCAAGTGACAAATTTATGTTTGATTTTAAGGTAATTTTTTATTTTTATAATATAAACTTCAATTTAAATAATTTATGATTGACTATGTTTATTTATGGTCTTCACACTGTGTTTTAAACAAATTATTGCTTTACCATTAAACTAATAAAGTTTAATATCTAATATTATGATTTGACCTTGAATTATACATCCAGTATTCCAAAAAATAACTAAAAGTATCTATCTCATTAATCATAATTTGTAGATTTATATAATGCAATTATTTAATTACCTATTGATTTAAAATTTAATTTAATTTGGTTCTATTAAAACAAATTTTTTAATTATTATAATTTAACTTACTAATACTGTGTATTCTCAGAGTTTATTTTATAAATTATTTTTTAGGAATAATTATTGCCAAGTAAAATACCAAATAAAGTGTTGAATATTTTTGTTTAGTCTTTAGATAAATTTCTTACAGTTAAAGTATTAAATAGTATTATATCATTAATATTATTATTATTTTATTAATTATTAATATTTTATTTAATATTATTAATTTATTAATATTACATGTGTATTTATTAGGTATTATTGGTCAAAAATCCTTCTGGATTCTTATAAATACAAAACAAATACACTACAAAATGGATAATACAAAAAACAAATGTGTTTTGTTAACGGGTGGCGCAGGGTATGTTGGTAGCCATACTATAATACCTTTAATTGAATCCGGTTATGAGGTGGTGGTGTTAGATAATTTATCAAATGCATGCAAAGGTATGTTTTATTGCATTTTAATACTGTGTCATACCTTTTAAATATAATTATAATCTATACCTATATATAATCTATACCTACATAAATATTTATTAGTGTATTAAATTAATTTGAGTATATTTTCCAATAATTTTTGGTATTCCAGAAATTCTCCTCCCTTTTCATCTTCATCATTTACATATAAAATATAGTTTATCCTGTACATGTGTTTAAATCAAATTAATTTGTTATGAAACCTTATTAATCATTATTTATCGAAATACTAATTATGATCTATCCAACATATATATTAATAAATACATCTGTGTGAACTGAAAACTAGTATTTTAGATAACCAAGATTTGACAATTACCTAGCATGTTCATTAAACAATTTTTTTTATTGTAATAATTTAAATTTAACAAGATTTTATAACAAGTTTTTCAGTTGGCCACTATAGTGCATACCTCTTTCATAAATTAATAATACTCGTAACTTTTTTTTTAGTTTAATGATAATGAATTATTTTTACTGTTAGTTAAATAAATTATTATTTTGTTTAAATCATAGTCAGATTTAAAATTAAAAAATATAGGTTTTTCATCAAAAATATTCTAAACATTTATTTTCATAATAATATTATATTAAAATATTATATTTTATAAACTGCTCTATTTTGTGAGTATGAATTCAGTTATGTGGCTCATTGGTTCTTATTTAAATTATATTAAACCATGCATAATTTTGACTGACCCATTTGAATACTCATTGAAATTATGTGGGCTTATGTTTCTAAGTTTGTAATGTAAATGAAATGCAATACTTACATGTTGAACAAATAGGTTCATACTAATAATAACTTAAGTTTAATTTCTTAACTGTAATTCTTGATAAAATCTTACTATGGTTTATTTTCCTTGTATAATTTGCTTTTCTTTTAGAACTAAATTGTATTCAATTCCTTATCATTTGTTTTTAATGTTTGTTGAAATTGTAACTTTAAAACAAACAATATTAATGCAGGAGACGAAGGACAAAAACCAATACCTATAGCCAAAGTTGAAAAATTAGTGAATGATCGAGTGATTTTTTATGATGTTGATCTCTTGGATTATAATGCACTTTCAAAAGTATTTGATAAGGTTAGCCACATTTTTTATTATTTGCTCTTATTTACTACTCAATATTTTTAGATTCCGAGTGAAATGAGGGATATTGATTAAAATTGTTGATTTGATTTTTACCTAAATATATTTTAATGAATATAATGAATTTATCAACTTAAATTGTTATTGCTATACTATATTGCATTTTAGGTAGTGTAAACTGTTAATAATAATTTAATAAAATATTGTTCAATATACCTACAGTTTTAAACATGAAAAGGAAATATTTATGTTTTATGTTTAATCAATGTTTGAAGTCCTAGATTAGTTGCTTCACTACTCTATTGGAATGATGGCCTATCTAAACTTAATAAACTAACTATATATGAATAACTAATATTGCTCATCATTTAAATATATGATTTTTTATGATATTATGATTAATTAATTTGATCATAAATTAACAAACTATTTCTAATTTTAAGCATACATTTTGTTGCGTCATTCATTTTGCTGGCTTGAAAGCTGTTGGAGAGTCATGTATTATTCCTTTGACTTATTATCGAGTTAATGTATCTGGATCAATTAATTTATTCCAAGTAAGTAAAATAATTACTTAATATATTAGTATAAATATTATTATTATAACTTGTAAATATAATATACATACAATATAATTTACAACAAGTTGAATCTTACATTGCTAAGATAATATCTAAAAATAAACATATATTAATGAAATATAATGATTGGACATGTGATTTGAATGGGATATTAGTAGCAATCAGACAGCTTAACATGGTACTACTATATAGTATATACTAGTAACTTATTTGTTCTACTTATTGTTCTTCCATTCTTTATATCCTTCATTTAACTTGAATTAAAAATAAAATATAAGTTTAAATAATAAGAAAATTATATTATATTTAATTTGATTGTAGGATATGTTTAGGTAACCATGTTAATATAAATATTTTTTTTTTTAAGATTTGTTTTTTTATTTGTTATACTTATAAGTTATAACTTATAATACACCTAATGAGGATAATAATAGTTTATTTAATAAAAATACTCATGCAATACTTATTTTAAATTAAAAATGGATAAAATATCAATAAAATTAGTTGTATTTTTTGAATTTTGTGGTAACATTTTTACAGTGTATATTATATATATATATAGGTTAATAATTATTAATTAATTGATAGGTTATGAAAGAACATAATGTAAAGCAGCTCGTATTTTCTTCTTCATCTACAGTATATGGTGAACCACAATTTTTACCAATTACTGAATCACATCCTGTTGGTCAAAATTTACTTAATGGATATGCGAAATCAAAGTACTATATTGAGGGAATTTTACAAGATCTATGCAATTCTGATAAAGTATATTTTACAGTAACTAATATTTAACCATCTTTATAGTTTTAGAAATTAATGCTTTATCTACACATGTATTTTATTAGGAATGGTTTGTGATTATTTTACGATATTTCAATCCAGTTGGAGCACATCCTTCTGGAACTATAGGAGAAGATCCTACTGGTGTTCCTAATAATTTAATGCCCTATGTTGCTCAAGTAGCTATTGGAAACCGACCGTATTTAAATGTTTTTGGTAATGATTATAATACTATTGATGGAACAGGAGTAAGAGATTACCTACATATTATGGATCTAGCTGATGGTCATGTTAGTGCATTAAAAAAGATTCAGAAAGCTGATGAGAATGGAGCTATAGCTATAAATCTGGGTACAGGCAATGGATATTCTGTATTACAAGTAATGTTGAATGACAAATATATTTTTATTCATTTAATTACTAATTAGAAAATATAGGTAATAACTAATAAGTATTTAAAAATTAAAATTGCAAGAGAAATGTTTTTAATTTTGTTCTAGCTTAACCCTTATTGTAATAATGTGTTTTTATTGTATTTTATCATTTAGTAATTAAATAATATTTCATATATTAATATTTTTGGTAATAAATACCAAATTTAATCAAACCTGTTTATTATTTATTAATATATTCCCTAAAAGTACAAATTTGATCTTAACTAAGGTATATTTATATTAAATCATTGTTATATTTAGGTAATAGATATGTTCAGCCAGATAAGCGGACAGAAAATTGATTACCATATTGTTGATCGTCGGTCAGGTGACTGTGCTTCTTCTTATTGTGATGCATCTTTTGCCAAAAAATATCTTGGATGGGAAGCCAAGAGAACTTTAAAAGAAATGTGTGAAGATACATGGAAATGGCAGTCTTTAAACCCTCAAGGATTTTCTACTAAAAAATAGTTTTATTGTTTTTATTCAAAACTATAAAAATTAAACAATTTTTGTTGATAAATTGTATTTTTTATTATAAAATATATTCAGGAACTTTAAAATACTTTTTTTATAAATTTTATTGTGTAGGTATTGTTATAAAAATATATAGTATTGATACACATTAATAATATTTTTTTTATTCCATTGTTATTATAAAATTATTGAATTATTATGCAGACTCCTTTATTATTTATTCATACAGTTCTATTATTAAGTAATATGTGTTTAAAGCTTAAGCTATTAAATGTTTTCCAATTAAACTTCCTCAATTGGTTTCTATTTTATGGTTCTATTATATCTAGTCAGCAAAATGTTTAGCCAAATAGACATAATACTAATAATTTTATAACTGTTTAAAATTATAATTCAAGTTGAAATAATGAATTTTGAAGTTAATTTCAAAAAACTACTTTTAAGAATAAATTTTAAATGTATCGCTAAAAGTTTAAAATTAAATTAATGTAATTTTTGTAACTGAAATAAATTTATTTATTTATTGATATCAGTTTGTAACCTTGTGATTAAGATTTGTAATACAGTGTAAATGGTTATTGCTAAGACATGAAGAGTATTAACTTTATCTATATTTCACAATTGAAAATGTTTGCTCACATACATAAGTACTTGTAAACACTGCTATAGTGCTATCATTTGTTTGTGCACATTGTCTAATTTTCTTCAATTTGGATTTAGGAAGATAATTATTAAACAATAAGATAAACAGCTTCCCAAAAATAATATTTTAGAAGTTCATGATTTTGAAACTCAGACTTTCATTTATAAATTGTTATAGACATCATTGTCAAATAAAAACAAATTCTGGAATAATTTATAAATAAATACAAAAAGAATTAATTAATATTTTATTTACTATACTGATAACTATAATTTATTATTTTATTTGATAGATTTAAAGTATTAATCAATTTATGATTATAAGATTATTATTAAACATGTGAATTTTTTTTTTTTTTTTTGCTAGCTATATAAAATTGCATGTTTGGTAGACCGCTGGATGCTGACGCCTGTATTAACTATATTCTATATGTTTAGAAATTTGTTGGTGGGCTAACAATCCAACAACTTAAGAAAAATTGTATCAAAATTCAAAAACTGATTCATTGCATTACAAATTTAAACACTTTTTCTAGATTTTATTGTTTAATATACTATAGAATAATTTATTTTATGATTATTTAAAATATTAACAATATTTTCATAGTTTGAACACCAGAATCCCTTGTTTAAAATAATTTGATAAAAATATTTATATTTCAAACGAGTCATTATTTGTTACTTTTGGATACTTCAACTACTTGTAATACTAAGATTCCTAGTTACTGAGAATTATTTTATTTGTTATTTCAATCAGTTTATTCTTTGGTACCAAAGACATTGGAGACTCTTAATGTATAGAAAATAGTTTTTTTGATTTTATTACAATGTGGAGATTTGTACTTACATAGTTTATAATACACCTAAAAACTTATGTAGTATGCCAGTCCTTATATTGATTAATACTTGAAAAACCGGAAGAGACAGTTAATTTCACATTTACACATTTCTTATTTTTAATCATAGAAAATTATTAATATTTAATATACCTCTCGCATTATACATGCTTCTACTCAAAATTACTGTATTATTATCATAGAGGGGTCCCTAAAAATTATAAGATGTTATAAGGCCCCCCCCCCCGAGAGGTATGTATTATGATAGTAATTTTTATTTATCCTGGTTTATACATACATTGGTTTTTCAATGGATGAGATAAAGAAATTTACTAGGAATGAAACAAAAACTTCTTTATTATTGATAATTTGCATTGACAACTGTTGGCCTGTAACATTGTAATACCTTATGATGTTCATACATATACTTATATACAATTGTAATAATGTAAACATAATTTTCAGAACATTAAAACTGAAACAATGAAGTCTAAGAAAAGTTATAGTCTTATAGGTTGTATAATAACAAATGATCAATGGTAGGTTAAATAAATATAATCTTAAATATAGTATTTCTTTATGCATTACCAAACAAAAATGTAAAATAATAACATTGTAATGACAATATATTATAATGTAATTTACATGATTTTATATTTTAGGTTAATTTATTTTATTCCATTCCATTTATGAATATGCGTTATTTATATTATCGTTCAATGGATGAATTTTGTATTAAAAAATAATCGATAAGTTAATGTAGCATATTTAATGATATGATTTACAGTAAAAACTGATTTTATTGGTCTGAGATTTATGAAAATTTAATAATATAGATTACTAACATCACTATCTAAATTTCAAGTTTGATCAAGAAATACACAATAATTTAAAATAATTTTCTGAATTTAACTATATTTATGCCATAATATATAATAAATTAACTACTTAAACTTTTTAACACTAAACAATGGTTGTATTGCTCTCAAAAAATTTTCATGAAACTGTTGATTTGAAAACCGATTTACTGATCCCCTGGCAGCCTTTTGTAATGATGATTTTTGAGTATCTGATAACAAAAGTGCTTTATGAATAGCATGAGCATATTCTATTTCATTTGTAGCTAAAAATCCATTCTGTCCTGCACCATTTTCTATAATAATGTCCATTAAAGGGCCGCCAGAGCGATGTGCAATCATAATTAATCCAGCAGCCATGCATTCTACAATTCCTATCCCAAAATGTTCATTCCACATAGCATGTAAGCCAATCAATCCTGGAAATAAAAGTAAAACATTAATTTTAATATCATTATTTCATGTTTTTAAAATCAATTTACCTTCAGAAAGTTCTTTTTTGAGGTCATCATAACTTATGTTTACTTTAAATTTTACATTATTTTCTAATGATAAATGTTTACATAAATCCATCATGTCAACAACTCTCATTTCATCTTCTTGGTTTCTTGTTGATCCAACAAATACAAGTTCAATGTTTTCCCATAGTTTTTCATTTACAATTTGTCTAAGATGGTACATGGCTTTGAGTTGTAATGGATGATCCTTTTCTGGTCTGAATTGGGCTAAACTTATAATTTTCACTGTTTTATTTTTAAGCCTTTCTAAAGGTAAAAGTTGCAAGTCAGATGTATCACAAGGCGGGTATACTTTATATGTACTTAAAGGACGCTTCCAGAGAGTGTTAATATGTTCTTCAGTCCATGAACTATTTACCATGATAGAATCAGCAAACCAGCCAACTAAGCCATAGAGTTTTGCAAAAAGCTGATAATATACAAGTTTAATGGAAGATATTGTTTTACGTTTTCCTCTTTGTTGAATAACTTTATTTATCATATCAGAACTGATAGTTGGATAATGAACATAACAGCTCACTTTACAACCAGCAATTAGACTAAATAATGGAAGTGTAAATGCATAACCCATAGTATCAACATAAATGTCTGGCTGGAATAAACGTAGAGCTTCAATACCTAATACAATAGACCCAAGACTTTGGCCCAAAAGTGTGAAATAAGGGTAATTTTCAGCTTCTACCCATCTTCGTCTGTGCAGATAAATAAATACTAAATTTTTAGGTACAGTTATGTTGAATCTTTGTTTTGCTCGTTTGATAATTTCATCGGGTGATACATCCAAGTCACCAGTGTAAATAATAATTTTTACTTTTGGGTAAGCAGTACCAACAGCAGTAACAGCACACCATAATACACGTTCACCGCCACCACCAGCATTGCAATACGGATGGAAAAATGCTATGCTAAATTGAGTAGGACATTTCCTTTTTTTGCTAGCGTAGTGCCATCTTAAGCAAACAATTATCAAACTTAATACAATGAATAGGACAACTAATACAAAGATACCGTACAGTAAATATTGAATGTACATATTACAAGAAGTTTTAAGTTCATTTTTTTAAACAAGTCCACATCACTAATTAATAGTTAAATCAGTTTTTAATTCAATCATTAAAATATAAAATATTTTTAAAAATTTACAAATTTGGAGTAATGAACGAAAGGTAACATATAATTATATAAGCCTCAAGTTTGATCACTTATCAAGTATATTATCACAGAAATACAGAATTATTATTATTATTCTGTGATAACAAGTACAATAATAAACGCAATCTAATAATCACTGGGTGGTGGCCGGCGGGCTCTCGGATTGGTAATAGAGCACAAAATGACTATTTTGATGTTTTTTTTTTTCTTTTTAATGGTTATATTACAATTTAAATTTTTAAATTTGAATTGCAAAAGTAAAAATAATATTTTAATACGTTTTTGTTGTAACGCAATACTATAATATTTATTTAAAAATTATAAATAATGAATTGAATAAAAGTTATTGCATTTGTCGAATCATCCTGAAACACTCATGTTTACAATATACCCTTTTATAAAATAGTCTACATCAGATACCGAACTTTTCTGTACCCGCGTGTCAAATAAAAATGTTAGCTGGAATTTATTTTCCCTGCGTGTCAACTGATTTGATGACCACTTTTTTAACTTGAAAAATGGTTACATCTATATCGTGACTGATAAAATAACAAGCCAAACATTACATACCTAATTAAACAATTTAAATATGTTAGACAATATAAGTATAAATAGCGCATAAATAAATTAAACAAATCTTTAACTTAATATGTTCAATTGTTAAATTACAGTAAAACGATTATTTGCGGGAATTCAAACTATTTTGTGTGAAATCGCAAAACGCAAAATCGCTATTAAGTTTAATGAGACTGTACCATTAGCCAGTTTTTCACTTGTACCTAATGTACCTATTTAAGTTCTTCTTGAATATGATTTTCTAATCGAAAATATTAAAAGTAATAGTTGTACAGTAGTGTAGATATTCAATTCAATATTTTATTTTTGTTATCTATATAGTAAATATTTTAATCTAAGACCAGTACTCTGATGACAAATTTTTACAAAAAATGATTATTTTTGAAATAGTTACATTCCGTGTTATTTGTGTCATAGGTTCGCCATCTCTGGTCTACATAATAATTTTCTTTAAAATGCATTAGACTATGTTTAAATTTTTCAAATGAATTGAAGGTATCTCCAATTTCCATTTTTATATTTTATTTAATAAATAATTGAATAATTAAAATAATTCACACATCACAAACTGTACGTGGATATTTATATAGATGTCATTAAGAACAGGTAGAAGTAGGATAGTTGAAATTTTCCTAATAAAGGAACTATTATTAATATGTTCGTATTAGACGACCATACCTGAACAGTATTGTATATTATAGGTGGTTCATGCCTAGTGATTTAAATAATAGGGAATAATAAATAATAATAATAGTAATAAAGAATTCAAATTATAAGTTTTAGAACATTTTTATTTTTAAAATGTAAGTTTTAAGGAACAATAATGTTCAATTAAAGTTAAATAACCATAAATTATAGATATATGTTAATATATTATGCCAACAAAATTAAATACAAAAAAATCATTACTGTTTATTCTGATATAAAACAGATACACTAGAATTTTCGCAGCCTTTTATCAAACATGACCTGAAAACAAATAAGTAATGATAAATTTATAATTCAAATTAAATTAAATATAAATAAAAAAATATGGAAAACTATTATAAGGGTCCTCAGGGGATTATAATAAAACACGAAATTTTAAGTACATTTAAATAATTTAATACATACTTGTTGTCAGATTTCAATACAATGGTTGGATATGGTTCATTTCTATCTAACTTTGATATATTATTTGCAATAAATGTAATGTGGCCACTTATATCTGATTTCACTTCTCCAGAAGCTTTATTTGTCAACAGTAATAAAACAATGAATATTAGTTTAAAAAATAATTAAATTATTAACTCACAAAAAATACATAATCCTCTGTTATCTGATACCAAAACACCAACAACATTATGTTCCGATTGTCTAAGAAAAAAAAAGCCATAATTATTTTTAAGAACTATCTTTTTATCTAGGAAAATAACATGGTTAAAATATAAGAAAACACATTTTAACAGTTAAGATTATGTAAACCTCAATTAAAAAAATCATTGCCACCTTATAGTTATTATGTTTATGATATACTATATAAAAACACCAATAAAAACATGCGATTAGTGAACTAGTTCAAATTAATACTACAATATATTATGATATTAAATAGTTGTTTTTTTTTTGAATTTGAAAACTCAACAGTAAGTTTGTATGTGGCTAGGTATAATCATTAAATACTTACAATTTTGAAACTTCTTCTAATACTGGCTTCTCCATTTTTAACGGCTTACATTAACGTTTAATTAATGATACAAATTACTTTTATGAAGAAGATAATTTTTTCGTATAAATAACTATTATAATATAATAATTAGTAGTATTATAAATGAATAAAGTGATTAATAAATATTAATATATAAATTATAAATATATAATTAATAATTATGTCAATATTATGATAAAAAGTGAATGATAGCACCACCACAGAATCATAAGGTTGTTCTGTGATAGCACTAGCTATAATAAGCGATAGCAGTAATGATAATGGTTCATGAATATAATAATATAATTATTATTTTTGTAGACGTCATGTCATAGATATAAGATAGTCGTTTGAGTAAATTGTAAGGAATTTCAAGAAAGCTGAAAGAACAAGTAGGTATAGAGTATGATGGACACCTGAATACCTGTTACCCTATCTGAACTATACTATACTAACTAGACTAATACTTTTTTTGTTAAATTATACTTACATATATGTATATATACTCTATTTACTACCTACTTAAATTAAACTTAATTTTAATTTTTCTGCTCATAAATTAATCAATAATAATAATAACAAATTAATCTACGTTTCTATTTGATATCTTTATATTTTTTTCTTTATATTAGTGGAAACATATTTTAGTATAAGGGCATATTAATTGTAGCCAATAGGTCAGGGTCATTTGTTATCGATCATATGTAAGTTTATATTATTTTACCTTTACACCAACAAAACAATTTTTATATTCCATTTCCTTGTTTCAGATAAATCCAAACAATACATCATTTTGATTACTTGTTGGGTTAACATATATTTTATTTACAATATAGTTAATATTGTTATTTGATTTCTGAACAGTTAAACAATACATTTGTTAATTATGCTTAATACTGGGTGTGTATATAGTTTAATATATAATATATTTAATTTATTTTATATAAAAATTTAAAACTATCATGTAATATTTATTTCATTTTTTTAGAAAATTATCTGGATTGACTTTGTTCATTACTGGAGGAAGTCGTGGTATTGGAAAAGCTATTGCCCTAAAAGCAGCCAGGGATGGTGCCAATATTGTTATTGCAGCTAAAACTGCTGAACCTCATCCAAAATTACCTGGAACTATATACACAGCTGCCAAAGAAAGTAATAAATAACAATAACATAGTATTATAATTCATATTTTTTATTTATTGAGCATCTAAAAGATTATAATACTTAAGGCAATATATTTTCTTTAAATAGTGTTCTGCAGAAAAAATAAATTATTTTATCTGTAGTTTTGTAGTTGTACATTTAATTTAAATCTATTATTTAAACAATTGTTTCTCTCTAAGTAATGTAATGTGTATTCATTAATAAATTAGTAAATTCAAGTAACAGTTTTAAATTTTATTTGAAAATTATTATTCATTGTAAATGTAACATAGTCTTAATGATAAAATAAGTCATTATTCATTTATATGATCATATTTTATTATTTGTAGTGTGCATACTATGTTGATTACTTTGATTACATAATAATTTGCATAATACTCAATTTAAAGTATAAATGTTTATCATTTTAATTAAAATATTTATTTAATCTGTTAAATTTGATATTCTTGAGTAATGGAAATTACCAAGATTTATATTTTAAATGATTTGTATTAAAGTTTAAAACTTATTTTATCTTGAATTGACTGCCAATTGTCTGCTTATTTACTGTGATTATGTTAAATTTAAGAAAACATTTTATTATAAATTTATTATTTATTTTATTTATTATATTGTATTAAATACAATTACCTCTTTTAGTTTTCAACAATAATTAAATAGTTTTAATATTAATTAATAATTAGTAACCTAACTAATTAATAATTGGTTTAATACTAAATTTAACAAGTATATAAAACATCTTACAATTTAAAAGTATTATGAGATTCATTTTTTGGTTTATTTAATTAAATCAATTTAATTATATTTTATTACATATGTTATAGAGAGATACTATGTTTAATAGTGTAATATATTATAATATATTATAATATATTATTTATTGTAAATAATATGTTTTAGTTGAAAATGCAGGAGGAAAATGTTTACCTTGTGTGGTAGATGTAAGAGAAGAAAGTCAAGTAGCTGATGCAGTTAATAAAACAATTAGTACATTTGGAGGTATTGATATAGTTATAAACAATGCAAGTGCAATTTCACTAACTCCAACTTTAGATACTTCAATGAAAAGATATGATTTGATGCATAATATTAACACAAGAGGAACATTTTTAGTGTAATAATTTGAAAATCCTAAACATTTGTTTTACTAAATTTTTTGTTTTAATAATAATGTACTATTTTAGATCCAAGATGTGTATACCTCATTTAAAAAAAAGCAAACATGCACATATTTTAAATATTAGTCCTCCATTAAACATGAATCCTAATTGGTTTAGAGATCATGTTGCTTATACAATGGCCAAATATGGAATGTCAATGTGTGTATTAGGAATGTCTGCTGAGCTAAAAGCAGATAACATTGCTGTGAATGCTTTATGGCCAAGAACTGGTAAGCTACTACAATTTTATTTAAAAACTTATAAACAATAAATTACATTTTAAATAATTACTCACTCTCACAAAACAACAATTATTTAACATAGGACTGTTTTAATAACTTAATAATAACTCTAAAAAAAATAGTTTACTAGCATAATTAATTATATTCTGCTTTTTTATTCAATTTCACTGGGTATTTTATTATTATTATTGGTATTTTAAAGAGTTGAGTTTAGTTTCAATTTACAATTTTATCAATTTATTTAATTGATATTTTATATTATGAAAAAACAATTTATAATTATAATTTAAAAATAACTATTATAGGTAACATTATTAACTATTTTTAAAATACATTTATTTATTGTTCACCATACATTTAAAAGCGTAAAAACATTTATTTTGTTCAATGTAAAACATTTGATTACAATCCATATACCCAAAATCAGTTTTATTTAAACCTACTAACTAAGGTTTAATTAAGTCTAATTCAGTGGAGCGTTGATTATTCGCACTACAAAATTTCTGTGTACAAATTTATTTTTAGTTGTATATATGTCATATGTATTATGAAATGCGAGATTATTTTATTATCTACTGTGGTTTACTTCAATGTAGATACTTTTAACTTTAGAACTTTTATTATTTAAAAGAATAAAATATTTGGAGGCAAAAAAAGGAAGTTCATTGGAAGTACAAAAAAAAAATTGATTATTTATATATTTTTTATATTATGTGTGAATATTATATTAAGTATTATATTTAGTAAATTAGTGTTTTAACTTTATTTTAAAATTTTAAATGGTTTTTGATATTATTCACACAACTTGATTATTTGCAACCCCTTCGGTCCTAATTAGTGCGAATAATCGACGCCCTACTGTACATATTTGTATTTTTTTTAAATCCATAGGAAGATATAAGTATATAAATTATAATTTTAGTAAATTAATTAACTTATTACTTTTTTATAGCTATATATACAGCAGCTGTTGAAATGTTATCGGGTTCTTTAGATGCTAAAAAATTATCTCGTAACCCAGAAATAATGGCAGATGCAGCTTATGCTGTACTAAGTCGGTCGGTTGAAAACTGTACTGGTCAATTTTTAGTAGATGATGAAGTACTACAGGAAGAAGGTGTCACCAACTTTAGTCAATATGCCAGTGATCCAAGTAATTTAAAAAAAGGAGAAACTCTTAGATCATTAAATAAAACTACAATCAATTGATGTTTTAAAATATTAGGATAACTGATCAGAAATTAAAAAAATTACTAACTAAATTTGAGTAATTGAGTCAGGTATGACATATCTAACTAAAATGTTAATGGCCGATTAATATAAAAAATTTAAATTACCTTATTATTTTGTTCTTTTCTAACTGACTAATTAGAAAATTTGTCAACAAACTATTTGCCAATTTTTATTACTAATTTTATATTTATTAGAATTTATTATTTTTAAAGATGTATGGTTTGTTGCTCTAGTGCTATTTAAACCATAAAAGATTGATAAAATTGTTAATATGACAGTTATGGCTTATTATACTTTTGTTGGTTGTGTTTATACATTTTTTATACATTTTTATACATAAATAGATTTTATATAACACAATTTTGAAATTTTTATTTTATTTTACCAAATAAATTACTTAAATTATTCATTAAATTAGATAAATAGTTATAATTTATTAATGTACTATAAACAGAGTAACTAAATTAGTCACATAGTACTATCGACTAAGTTTGATTCTGATTTTTTTGGCTAAATAGTTTATAATTTTCCTTCAATCTATATATTATATTATAATTTGAACATCTAATAAGTTTGAACTTTTAATTTCGTTATAACACAATAAACTGATATATATATATATTTTTAGCTTATAAAGGTGAATTAATGATGGATTTCTTTTTGGATGATGCTCCCCATGATGGATTCAGCAAAGGAAATAAGGTAGCTGAAAAATCAAATGGAGAAGATGCCATTGAGAAAATATTTACTAAAATTAATGCTCATTTGACTCCAGAAGTAGCTAAAGGAACAAATGCGTGTTTTTTGTTTATAGTAAAAGGTTATTATAATTCTAAATATTTTATGTGTTACACAATGTCTTTGAATAATGTTGAATTGTATGATATATCAAGTTTGATAAATTGTCTTTTTTTATTGGAACATTAACATGTTATTAAAATCATTGTTTGGACTTTTGGAGGTTAATTAATTATTAGTTTGATCATTTTCATTCGATCTTAGCATATTCTGTAAAAAATTTTATTATTAGCAGTACATATAATAATGTTCAGTTTTTATTTGAAATTTATAAAGACAACTTATTCTTTCAGGAGATGCTGATAGAACTTACTATGTTGATTTAACTGGTAATGGATCAGCTGGAAAGGGAAAACCAACTTCAGCACCTGATGCAACATTAACAATGGAAGCGGATAAAATAGAAGAATTATTTGATGGTCAGTTTTATTTTTTGTCTTCTTATTTTATAACTGATATTTTATTAATATATGTTTGTAAATATATTTTTAGGAAAACTTAAAGCTGGTGATGCTTACATGACTGGCAAACTCAAGATTGCTGGAAATTTGATGAAAGCTATGAAATTGGAAAAACTTATGAAATTATTAAAAGCTAAATATTAAGCTAATAATTTAAATTTTATGTATTTTCACCAAAATTGAGGAATTGGTTTTTGCCGTTGGATATAAATAAATACATAATAAAAAAAAAAAATTAAAAATATTACTTGCCATCATGTTTTATATAACTTCAATATTTGTATGGTTTTATAACCATATATGAGTAGTTCTTGGCTTTTGGGGATTTTGTTAATAATAATAAACCCAGGGAAATTACAAACAATTCTCATTTTCTTAACAATTACATATTTATTTTTATACAGGTTAGAATATTTTATTTACACTTTTAAGTATCAAATTATATTTTAAACTCAAGACTGAGCTTTAATAAAAAAATTTGTAATGAGTAATTATAACAAATGAGTTAATGTAATAAAAATAAATATATCTTTTTTAAATATTTGTGTACTTCTATATAAATTTATACTTTATAGTTCTAAAATTATTTAATTAATAATTTTTATGTTTCATATTCATCAATTTCCAATAGAATATTTTGAAGGGCAATAAAAACACCGCTATTGCCATGCATAAAAGGTCTTTCGGTTATTTTAATACATGTACAAAGCATAGCCAAGTCATACATTTTTTTAACAATTATTTTGTTCCAATCTCCAGCACGTTCATCTGATAAATCTTCTACAGGACACTCTGTTTCAGTTATATATGTTAACTAAAAGCAAAAAAATTAATTTAAAATTAAGTGTAAGAATATATACAATAGAAACCTAAGCCCTACATTAGAGACTTGGTGGAGCCCAGTATTATTTATAACAGTGGTTCCCAACCTCTTTTGTTCACCCTTTAACAATTTTCAAAAATCTTGCTATTTATTGAAAAAATGATAACCTTCTTTTATAATATTTTATAAATAATCTGTACAATAGTCGTTTAATAGCATTTTTATCAATAGGTACATGATTACGATAACTGGTTATTATATTTATTTTTTCCTACAGTGTAAAATACAAATGATAAATATATAATACAAAATTTAACTTTGCGATGATATTTTGCACCTCTCCAGCAAAGTTTACACGTGCCTCCAGGTTGAGAAACACTGATTTATATGAAATAAAATAAAAATCGTTAATGTCGACCTGAGTTACCAATAAATATTGCTATCCATAATAGCTGCTATATAAATTAATTCTCGTCAGTATAACTGATTTCTACCATTGGCTATAAGTACTAATATTTATAACCAATGTTTTTTACTAGTCACTAAATATATATATATATATATATATATATATATATAATAATTCAACTTCAATATTTGTATTATAAAATTTAAATTATGTACCAAGTCACGATGTAGTCGACCTCCGTCTAAAGGAGGCAATCCTGTTAATAGTTCCAATAATACAACCCCAAAGCTAAAGACATCCAATTTCACAGAGACATGACCCCTAAATGCCTCAGGTGACATATAGGCAGACGTTCCTTTTCCTTCAGATGTTTTTGTATTATCTCCAGTGCGAATTAGTCCAAAGTCTCCAATCTATGAACAGTTAATCATTTTCCATAGAAATTACATTTGATTTCTTTAAGAAAATGTGTCAAACCATAAAAGACGATATTGAAATGTATACTAACAATTATTTATAAATTTAATTACAAAAAGCTTTGTTCACTAAAAATTAATAGTTATTCATTACAAAAAAATAATAAACTAAGTAATTACTTTGGCAACAAATGAACTGTCTAGTAAAATATTAGCAGTTTTAATATCTCGATGTATCCTAGGTGTATCAAGAGTGTGTAAGTAAACTAAGCCATTGGCTATTTCTGTTCCAATTTTAATTCTAAGTTTCCAATTTAGTAGTGATGATCGCTCCTATTAAATGGAATTACTAATAGGTTAAACAATCTATTAACCAAGAGTACTAAAACCATACTTTGCATGCTATGCAATCCAGTAATGAACCATTTTCCATAAACTCGTATATAATACACGGATGTTTATCTTCTGATATTGCCATCAATGGTAATAAATTGTCATGTTTAAATTTTAAAATCTGATCAATTTCATTTAAATATTGATTAATATCTCTTTCCATGTGTTTAATTGCCACTGTTTGATTATTCAATTTAGCCTTAAATACTTTGCTATATCCACCAGATCCAATTAAACATGAATCAGAAAATCCATTTGTAGCATGAAATAAAGTTTCATAAGGTATCCTAATTTCATCAAATCTACAAAAATAAATATTATTGAAATTATTTTTCTTTAGATATATATATATATGCATCAAGATTCTTAATAAAAATTGTATAATTATTCAAATTTATACATTTACCTATCAATATCTTTTAAAGTTAAACTGGTATTTAGTACAGTATTTTTGAAATGTTCACTATTACTAGAACCGACTGTATTTCCATCATTATCAGGAATATTTAGAAAAGATGGTATATTATTTGCCTGGTAGTCTGAAAAAAAAATTATACAATACCTTATACAGTTAATTTAATATATAACTATGTACAATTTTGTAATACCTTTTGAAATTTTAGAAGCTATAGCTTCTGCAGCACGTATCAGATTGACTTCATATAATAACTTCATAAGAATCTCAAGGTTAGGCCTAACTTTACCACTAGTTCCCCATTCCTCCAAAAATATCTCACTACAATACCGTTGCTGTGTTTTACCAGCATTTTCTATTAACCTAAAATAATGTTCACAAATAGAAACTAATATAATGATGAACACATTGAAACACACACAAATATATCTTACTTGACATGATCATAAGTATACTTTAAATTTTTGGTTGGATCACAATCAAGATCATCAGTCACTTTAGTCATTAGTGTTTTCCAACCTTCATTATTGTCTAATAGGTTGATTAAGTCATTTCTTAATGCTATGTCCATTTTCCGTACTTCTGTGGTTGCTTCCGTCATAATATTCGATATAAATTACACCCAACTGTCAATAAGTCAATAACTGTAATGATTAATCAGTATTAATAAAGCAATAAAGCTGCTCATCAATGCAGCCTCTATAAAACGAATATAAAAAAAGTAAATATAATGTATTGTCGATGAAAGTAGGTGAAGATCGAGGATTGACTGCTGATAGCTGACATCACCAACTGGAAAGTGCAATTTTCTATGGGCAAACTGGCAACTAATTAAATGAACTGTTAACAAAATGTTCTGTTATGAATATTATGATGATCTCGTATCTCGATCTGTAAATATCTATACTGGTATCACTTGTTGCCACGGTTATAGATAGTATGGTTGCGCAACGAGCTGTGATAAGACGGTGCTCAAATGTTCTTTTCTTCCTAGTCACGTGATCATAGTTTATACCGTCAACATAGAGCGCTTTTAGTAGCAGATTAATGAACTAGAATGAAATTCAGTTGATTTTTCATTACTGTGTATATCTAAGTATTTAGATGTGCCATTATCATTTAAATATTTGATGTACTACACTCGTAGTCTACATTTACACAATTTAAGTGAGGAATTGCCTCTTTTACAAGTTTGGGAACTTTTAAACATATCTAAGCACAGACAATATTTTAATTTATTGATATGCAAATTTATTAATTTTAAAAACATTACTGTTTATTTGTTTCTGCCTTCTCCTAATCCCCAACAAATCTTTATATCATGTTTTTCAAAATGAGCAGCACAAACGTGATGGCTTTTTTTGTAATTCAATACCCAAAGAATCTTCCCATTTCTTTTTTTCGTCTTCAACTTTAGGTACTCCAAAATAAGTTGAAAACTGTTTATGGGGAAATCGGATACAACAAATTGAAGGCATTTTTTAAGACCAAAGTATTTAAATAAAAGCAAATTAAATCAAAAAAAGAAGGACCAAAATTATTATAAATTTATAATCTATGTTTCTTTTTTTTAATCAATAAATAAGTAATTATAAATGATATTGTTTTATGTAATTGTTTTGTTTTTTCTACCCATTTATTAGTTTCTTACATTTTTTGCGGTAATGATTGAAGATATATAATTGATATTCTCCAGATAAATAGCGTTACAGAATTGCGGTTTTTGTCACGTGATAGATATCTGTGGCCCACCCGAACAGACAGCAGCTGCAGCCATAGATAGTACAGCCGTGATATGCGCCAAGCCCGGATGGCCGACCGTGAGCCACACTATGCACCTTAGATCATATACAATGATCTAAGCTATGCACTATACACATGGATGTTTTTTCCCACCCGCTGCCAACTTACTACCTACGGTATCTATGAGACTATGACGTCATCCCGGTTAGACGGTTATAAAACTCGCCAACTCGGGTCGTGCGCTCGCCGTTCAGTGATATCAAACTTTTTATGACTTAAAAAACATTGTTAATTATTATTAATGTTAAGCTCAGTATTTTTAAAAATTAAAATGTTTATTAATAATTAATATTGTCATAGTACTATTATAGTAGTAGTAATAGAAGTAGTCGGGTAACGTTAGCATGTGTTGTAATTGTTACGACTACAGGAAACCGAACAACGTATACGATATAGTATGTTTTTGACCGTTACCGTTGCACATTTAGTACGAGGTGTTATATTGTCCAGTCGCGTTCATCTGGTAAATCGAACGGAATCCGGAATCGTCTCGTTCGTTCGCAAAAGGCTCATAGGCACCACTCAATGTTTATGGCACGGCGAGTATGAATGGCAGGATCCAAAAAGTGAAGACGAAGTAGTTCGCGTAACTTTCTTAGACAAGGACGGCAAGCGCACAGAAGTCAGAGGCAAAGTAGGCGATAACATCCTTTATTTAGCTCACAGGTAATACATTATATTATAAAATATTTAATTGTAACCAAAATAATATTTCATGTATATTTTATGATTCTTATTAATTTGTTAGGTATGGTGTTGAAATGGAAGGCGCTTGTGAAGCGTCTTTAGCGTGCTCAACTTGTCATTGTTATGTCACAGAAGATTATTTATCTAAACTGCCTGAACCAGAAGAGAAAGAAGATGATTTACTAGATTTAGCTCCGTTTCTTAAAGAAAATTCAAGATTGGGTTGTCAGATAATATTAGATAAAAACTTAGATGGTATTGAACTCACATTACCTGTAGTAACTAGGAACTTTTACGTCGATGGCCATAAACCAAAACCTCATTAGTACATTATTAAATTAAATACATTGTATTAGTTTTGTATTTAAGTAAAATGGAGTACGCTGAAGAAGCAATTGTAGTGTCCAATAAAGCTGTAGTATGTGACTCTAATGGTCAGATGCAAGCAGCTGTTTATTATTATAAAGAAGCTGCTACTCTCTTGGAGCTTGCTTGGAAAATACGAAAAAGTGATCCCTTGGCTGATGAATGGTGTAAAAAATCACATGAATATATCAATAGAGCTGAAGCTTTGGAATATCAAAGTAATCCTTTATTAATATTTTGTTTATTAAAATTTTAATTTAAGATTTTAAGTAGATTTTAAGTGAAGACTGTTATAGATTTTACGATACTGGTTTAAGATTTTATTCCTCCGAAAATAACTATGTTTTGCTGAAAATATAAATTTATAATGTATTTACATATAAAACAAACTTTTACTAGTCAATTATGTTTTCTAAAAAATGTTATTCTTTATTGGAAATCATTATTTTTTGTGTGTGTTCACATTTTATAATTCATAGCAATATAATAATAAACCATTATTAAATATACACTTTTTTTTCTTTTCTTTAGAAAACAATTTACTTCTAATGAATTATTATCATATATATATATATATATATATATAAATTTTAAAGTATCAGATTGAAATTTTAAATAAAACAAAAATTGTCAACATCTGAAAAATATTCAATTAAATTTGTTAGTTTTTATTCATAAAAAACATTACTGATTGCTTTGAATTTTATCTTTTATGTACCATCAAATTTTAAAAGTTAATGATAACAGATCAAATTCATACCGTCTCTGTCTGAAAAACATAAAACAACAAATTTGTATTCAATAGTTTAAATACTGTGTTAGATTTAATATATGTGTATAATATTATTATTTAATATTGATACATGTATACTAGTAACTAATTTTTTTTTATTGCATTTGACTTTGGCTAAACTATTAAGTAACAATAAACATAAGATATAAAATAAATTTTAAAATATTCATCTGGACAGCCTTTTGTCTCATAATAATATTCTTGTAAATATGTATATATATATATATATATTTTCATATATATCCAATTTTCATATTGTACTTATGTTACAGATTGTAAATATTCTATTTTAATAAAAAAAATGTTCATCTATACATAAATAATTTTAAACATTTGTGAATGACTGTCATAAACAATAATAATAATTATAATAATTCATTAAAAAAATAATAAATTAAATAATAATAACTAATAAGTAATCATAATTGTTTATATAAAAATATCCATTTAAAAGTTCACTAACAATTATTTGATGTAAAGCCAATATAAAATTTTTTAATCGTAAAAGATATCAAACTTCACTAATTTATATTTATTCAATTTCAGTATTTTTGGTTGGAACTGACATTATCCAGTGATCATACTATTCATACTACATGAAGTCTTTAGGATCAGAGCTCTTAATAAAATAGTTGTTTTAATTTAAATTGTGACTAAATATTAGTAATATAACATTTTAAAGGAAAACAGAAATTTGTTTACTTGTCTTATTATTCCTTCCTAAAAATATCTATTAGTGTTCCCTAGATTTATAAGTTGTGGTCAAACAGAATAATTACCAGATGCCTATTAAAGCAAAATCCTTATCCAAAAAAATTGATCTATTTAAGCGTAAATATTTGGATAAAAGGGTTTGAATTTTATGATGCAGACAATGCTAATAATTATCATACTTCATAAACCTTTGAAACAATGTAATAAAATACAATATATCATTTAGAAATAAAATAATGTTATTTTTCATTTATTTTTAACTTTTATAATTTAAAGTACCTAAGGTATAATGAAATTGGTATTTGCATTAATCAATAATTTGAATACTTTTTTGTAATGAATTGTTCAAAGTACTATAAGTTGGTTCTAATGTGATCAAATTATAATCTTAAAATATTAAGATTATATTTCCTTAATTACTTTGCTTAGTATTATTTTTAATAACATAATTTTCATCATTCCTTTACTGAAATTTCTATTGTTACACAATTGGGATTTTGTGGACTTTTTTATTCTTTGTGGGTTATTGTTTGTATATTTTTATAAATAATATTAATATAATTTGAATTTTAACTTTGTAGTTCAAAATGAAGCTGCTTTTAATATGGAAAAGATTAATCAAGATAAAGTACGGTTAAAACAATGCAAATATTTACTCAAGCAAGCTTTGGATATTGACGAGTCTGGAAAAGAAGATTTAGCTATTGATACATATATGCAGGCAATTGAATTAGCACTAAAAGTGGTAAATAACAAGTTAAAAAATGACATAAATAACTCATATCGATATTAAGAGTTATAATAAAATGTATTATTTATTATTTAACTACTAAAAGGTATTTTAATATCACATTGTATTAATTTGTTCTTAGAAAAAAGAAATATCAGATGAAGAAATGATAAAAAATTTAACTACTTTAATTGAAAGAGCTTTAGATCGAGCAGAAAAATTAAAACAATCTAAGGAGCAAAACTCTTGCAATAACTCTGCAAATACAGGTATCTCGTAATTGTTAAACTATTAATAGTTAAGTCTATATATTTGCTTGTAATATTGATTACTTATTTTGATTTTTCATAAGTTATCATTTAGTTTAATTTTCAAAACTTCATGAATATATCTGTTTTGAATTTTAAATCCAATATATTTTGCATAAATCCTTTATATTTTATAAAATTATTTATTTAAATAATGATATATTTTTTGCTGTTACTGTGATATTTAAATAATCTATTTTATGTACAAAATTTAAGCATTGAATTTTTTTTTTTTTTAATTTTTAGTTACCAGTATTAAAATGAAATTGTATTTATTTATTAAATTTATAAATAAAATAAAAGCTTTTATTAGTTATGATCAAGTTTTTTTTTTAACTGAAACAATTCATTTTAGTATACATAGTTTTTTAAAAATCTAATATTGATGTAAAATGTTTTTCAACATTTGGTTGGTATTAATGAAAATTTTAAATATAATTTGTATTTTTATATTAATAGTAAACTATATTTTATTATAACTCTTAGTATTATATCATCATCATAAGTTGGTTAAAATGTATTAAAATAAAATACAAACGTATTAATATTATTAAATTTATAGTCTTATAATTTAAAAAATATTTAAATGGATCTCAATTTTGTTAAAACTTACATTATGTACCTGTACTTAAAACACCTTATGTTGTGCGTTATGATTTTAATTTTGTACATCATATAAAAAGAAAATTGTATACCATTTATTATTTAAATTTAAAGTTTTCAATGAGTTACTTATTTTATAAAATTTCAAAATAGTTAATTTTGGTAAAACCTTATTCTCAATTAGATTTTTTCTGAATATTTTTTAAATTTAAAAACTGTTTTTACACATTAAGCTAAAATAGTACTAACTGCCACCCATTTACAAGAAAAATAAAGTTAGGTTTAATATCAAATTTACAATTTGAAAATATATATTTTTTTATTTAGCTTGAAATTTTGATTACATAAGATGCACTGTTCAAAATAAATAAGTATATGTTTTCCAATTTTATAAATTTCATAGTTTTGTTTTTCTTAATTAAAATATTACATAAATTAACACTTAATGAGTCAATAAAAAAAAAATCAAATTATAATATTACTAATGTTGTCAAATAATTTTTCATTTTTATGTATGTATACGATACAAATTTAAAGTATTTATTTTTGAAACTCAATTTCTTATTACTACAATTGTAGAGCCTTGACAATTAAACTTTTATTAATAATAGGTCTATCAAATTTCTAGAATTATATTGTGTTGTACTTAATATATTAAATTATATTGTTATTTGTAATTATTGCCATAGTCATCAGTCACAACACTATGATTTTAGATATTATTGAATGAATAGTAGAATCAAATACATTTTAGATACTAAGTAAATAAAAATACTCATCAATTTATTACGACTAGAATAGTCATTAGTCAAATTCTAAAGAATATTTATAATAAAAAATATGACTACGGGACTATACTACTTTATAATCAGTACTGAAATTTACTATAATTTAATATTTCAAGTTACTTAAAAATCATTATGTGCATAATTATATAAAATTTAAATTAAGCTCAAATGTTATAAACCAATTGTACACTTTTTATATATTGTAATTAAATATATTAATCCATTCCTATATATAAAATTAGTTTCCTTTTTAAGTTATAAACTTTTTTTTTTTTTTTTACAACAGATTATGTATGTAGAATGTATTTATTTATTTATTAAGTTTCGACTGTGCAAATTTTGCTATTGTTCTATATTTTAAAATGAGATTGTAAATTGTAATAGGTTAAAATATATACATTTTTTTTTAATTTTATATTCTTGAAACATTGTTGATACATTGGATTCATTAAAATTGATGATATAAATACTTTATAAATATAACTACATTACATTAAGTGCATATTTTATACAACTTGTATCTTTTTATTATTTAGCAAATTTAATTGTATCATTATCCCACTAATCTCTTTAACGTCTGCTTTAAATACATTTTTCTCAACCAGTTCTATTCCCTAATTAAAACTATTTTCTTTCTCTTATTCCAATTGCTCATCATTATCTTACTATAATCTCAATATTTGCAGTTATTTTCAGTTTTACTGTGTTACAGCATTCTATGTTAAACTTTATTGTCTAAATTAATTCTTTAACTATGTTTGTATTAACAAAGTTTATTTACACACACTTTATATAATTGTTGTGCTGTAAAAGTGATTACTGAAAGTTCTTACGTACCTATTAAAAAATAAAAATATGTATTATAAAGTTACATATTGTAAAAGTGAATATTTATTGTTCGTTTTTCAGATGTAACAATGTATTACTTGTTGTTACATTATTTATTAATTACTAATTTTGTAAGTTTATAGCTATTAAATAATATAATTTTGATAAAAATATTTAAAAAAATTGTTTATATGATAATAACATTCTTATAACATATATATATATATACATATTTGTGGATTGTATTAATAAAAAATCCATTAAAGATCATAATTAAATATAGAAAGACCAATATTTAATTCATGTTGTTATTAAATATTTTTAGTTTAAAAATCAACCCTAATATTATTTATGGCTTACTTTTAATTAGTTATTTATTATAAATATTAAATATATATTAACTAAACAAAAATAAAATAATTTCAATTTAACAATAATTAATTTAAATTATGATGTTGTCCTATATTTTTATTAAAAATGACTGAATTATTAATAAAAAGAAAAAAACAATATGTAACAAAACTTATACAATTTGTAAGAGCATTTTAAACTTTAAAAAAGTTGAAATTTTACGAATTTAAAGTACTTGTTTTCTTTATTGTGATTTATAATAGATTTATATTTGTAAATTAATTTTCAGCACAATTGCATAAAAAAGTTGTTCAGAGTCGAATTCCTATCAAATCAGAGATGTCTAGAAGTAATCTTTACACTGAAGCAGAAAAACAAGTATTAATGGTCACATCAAAAATTAATAACATAGAATATGTTCCTTTTATGGATGTTGATTTATCAGAGAGGTAACTAAAAAAAAATTATTATGCATACATTTTGAATGAAAGAATATTAAATGACTAAAATTTATTTGATTTCAAGTAATTCTAAATTTGATATTGTTTATTTAAATTAATTTTAACGTATTATTTGGTTGATTTTTTATTAATCAATATAAATCTATATTTTTAAAATAACCTATAGAAATTGTTAATGATGGACTAAAAAATTTTTTTTTGAATATTTGTTATAAGGTTTCAATTATCAATTCCTTTCACTGACAGTGATGGTTTGCTGACATTATCATTGGAACAAAAAAAAAAATTTTTACAATGGATAAGACCAGATCAATTATCTTCTGATCCAAAATTGGTGATTGGGGACTCTATAAGTTTTTACAGCATAAAACAGACAGTAATAATAAACAAAAGTTATTTTTTACCAAAAAAATAAATAGTAATTTTTGTTTAGTTAAACAGCTTGTTAACTAGCAAGCATCAGTTTGCTTTAAAAATTGTTTACATTATTTTGCTATTTAATACCAAACACAATTTTTAGAAGCAATTGGTTTTGACTTTTAATTAAATGAAATAATTTTGTCATAATTTAAAATATTTAAGTTCTCAAAATAAGTAATTATGTTGGGAACATTATTTAATCTTTTTCTGTTTTTTTTGCTTGATCCCTTATATATAAATACATCTGTACAATGACAATATAAAATTAATATCAATTGTATATTTCTGATGTTTGTGCCATATTATTTTACACCTATGAAATATTCAAGTGATTTATTAAATTACAATTTACTTAAATATAAATGACCAAATAAAAATGTTGTACTTTGAAATAAATTAAATTATCAATGTGTTTCAAATGTATTTTAAAAATATGTTTGATTAAATTTTGAAATAATTAAAAACTATTACTATAAAAGCAATTTTAATTTTTTTTAACCTTTCATTTGAGAACTAAGAAGACAAAAATATTATCTGTTGTAGATTGTGAGTGACTGTTCATTTGTAGCATCATTAGCTGTGTGTGCTGTGTATGAGAAAAGATTCAAACAAAGATTGATTACATCTATTATTTATCCACAAAAACGGAATGGGCAACCTGTGTATAATCCTTTTGGTAATATTCTAGTACTATTTTTAATTAAAACATTAAACTGTATATTGTATAATATTAGTATTATTTAACTGTTTTGTGACTGCTGTCTTATTAGGAAAATACATGGTTAAGCTTCACCTAAATGGCATACAGCGTAAAGTTGTAATTGATGATCTATTGCCAGTTGGCAAGTATAACTCATTGTTGTGCTCACATTCATCCAATAAAAATGAATTTTGGGTTTCCCTTATTGAAAAGGCATATCTTAAAGTAATGGGAGGGTATGATTTTCCCGGATCAAGTAGTGTAAGTTTCAATTTTTATACCAATAGATGAAATTCATCAATTAAAAAATTATTAAAGCTGATTAGTGATAATATTTAATATTTTTATGTTCATAATTATCAACATACTGTTGATATTTTAAGTTCTATCTGTTGATTTTAGAACATAGATCTTCATGTTTTGACGGGTTGGATTCCAGAACGTTGTGCAATTAATTTAGATGATAAAACATTTAATATTGATGGGCTGTTTGAAAATCTCCTCACCAGATTACACAAAGGTGATGTATTAATTACTGTTGCTACTCCACCAATGTCATCAGAAGAGGAAAGAAGAACCGGTCTTGTTTCTTCGCATGCTTATGCTGTTTTGGCTGTACAAAGAGTGAAAGTAAGCCATATAAATAATAATTATTTAATGAATAATAAGTATTATAAACAAATATTTAACAATTATCTCAGGATTTAAGATTGCTAAAATTGAAAAATCCCTGGGCCCACGTACGCTGGAAAGGTCATTATTCTGAGTTGGACGAAAAAAGTTGGACTCCTCATTTAAGAGAAACACTTGATTATGATCCAACAAGTGCTGCTACGTTTGATAATGGAATTTTTTGGATCGATTACAATTCAGTATTACATCATTTTGATGTATTTTGTATGAACTGGAACCCTGCATTATTTCCATACACATCATGCATACATAAGTAAAACTTAATTAATTAAACAAATTTAAAAAAAATTAAATTTATAATATTATATTTAGAACATGGAATACTGGAACAGGTCCTATTTGTGATTTATATAACATAAGCGAAAATCCTCAATTTAGTTTAGATGTGAATAATGTTAACAGTGGTGCAGTTTGGGTACTTTTAACTCGTCACATTACAGAATTACAAGATTTCAAAGTTAATCGTGAATTTATAACTGTTTTAGTGTATAAAAATGATGGAAAACGTGTTCATTACCCAAGTAAATAATTATAATTTAAAAATAACAAGATAATAGTTGTATTAAAATTTAACATGTACTAATTTTTTAAGATGATCCTGAACCTTATATATCTGCAATACGTATTAACAGCCCTCATTATCTTTGCAAGATAGTCCTTAATGACAAAACACCATCCAAGTTTACACTAGTTGTATCTCAATTTGAAAAAATGAATACAATTCATTACACTTTACGAGCTTATGCCACATGTCCATTTACTCTGAAAGAGCTGACCAATACCTATGACACCAAATTTAAAACTGTATTTATTTTTAATTTTTATGTATAATGAAATATTACTATAGATATTTATGTAATTTAAATTCAGTCTGTCAATGGCGAATGGAAAGGTGTTAAAGCTGGTGGATGTCAAAACCATAAGACATATAAGGATAATCCAAAGTTTAAATTAACCGTGGATGGATTGGCAGACACTGAAGATTTGCAAATTGAGTTAAAGGCACCAAAACAGTATAAAGTTGGACTTGAAATAACATGTCTTGGGTTAAATAATGTAAATGTTACAGCAAAGTTTATAAGCAAATCTTCAGGCAATTATAGGTAAGTATATATGCTATTGTTTATTTTATTATTAAATTAAAATGTTCATTGTATGATAAGAATTAAGTATTCTTAAAATTAATTAGGGATAAAACTATTTAACATTTTAGCCTAAAAATAATTTTAATTTATATATTGCATAAAAAATCATTGTGAAGATAAATTATTTATATTTATTAAGTAATAGTACATTATTTGAAATCAAAACTTTTAAAAAATAAATTAAATTATATAAATTTAAAAGATTACATTTTCAGATTATGTAAATTTATTAAAATTAATCGTTGGATTTAGCAGTATTACGTGTAAATATATTTAAATATTTGCCCCGCGTCATTTCTTTAGCTTCCTCTAATCCTAAATTATAGGCAAAATCGTAAAGAGACTTTAATTCATCTATGAATGGAGGCAAAGGCATTTGACTGTATCGTTGTAAAAGTAACATGTCATGAGCATCAGGTGGTTGTTTCCATGATGGTTGTTTGTCTGTTGCACTTGATGCGCGTATATGTTGTGCAAAACCAGACATTCCAGGCATTGGTTCAGGCCAAAGTTCTGGTGATGACCGATCAAGCGTTTCCATAGCCACTAAACACTGTTGATTTTGTTGATCAAGTTCTGGCATAGTCTTCTCAGCTAGGTGGATGACGCAATACATACGTCAATCTGGACATTCGGCTTCAATTTGTGTATAATGAAACAAATAAATATAAGAAATTTATATAGTTTAAGAGAAATAAATAGGTAATTAAATAAATAAATAAAAAGTGAATAATCAGGTTACAACCTATGTTATACCATGTTACTTCAAAAGAATTAGATTTGAAACAATAATGATTCATTTTTAATATTTTGAAATAAAAATATTTAATTTCTGTTTATTATATATTATTTGATATCTGATAATGCAATGTTCACTTAATTTATTATTTTTTGAAATTTATTTATTTTATTTTCAGATCTGGATATGTGATTTTAGAATTAGTTGATATTCAACCAGGAACATATGAAATAGTTCCATCAACATACTTGCCCGGTAATGAAGGACCATTTATAATAACTATAAATGCATCTTGCTCAGTTAGTATTAATCAAATTCGATAGATATCATTTTATTTATTTGTATGAATAATAAATATATACAATTTTTTTTAAGCTAAACCATTGGTTAACTAATTATTTGAACAGAGTAAAATTGTAGTAGTGTAGACTTAGTATTCTTATGTAAAATCAGTATAATAAAGAAAAAAAATATTTTGATTTAGTTTTGTGAATTTATTAAATGTATATAATATAAATACATCAATCCTGTATTATAGTTCTGTTATATAAAAGTAAAATTGTTCTAGTTAATTTAGTAAAATGTATACCTAACTTTTTTTATTGTGAATTTTTTATTATATAATTGTAACTAACCATAATTAATTTCATTCTTAATAAATTATATTTTTATATAAATTGTTTTATTTTTTTATAGTGCTTCATTTAAAACCTTTAAATTTTTTGCACAAAACATCACTAAAATCAATATAACTGATTTCAATTGGACAGGGTACATATGTATAAAAAAATAAGACTAGTTTTGTTATAAATAATAAGATTACGATTTATTTAGTTTTGTAGTGAGTACTTAAAAAATTGAACTTTTATGATGCATAATAAAAATCCAATGTTACATAGTTATACAATAAATAAATAAAATAAATGAAAATTGAATACATTTAACTTTCAGTAGTATTTGTATTTTCAGTTTTAAGTTTATCAATTATGGGCAGTTGTCCACCAGCTGTCTTAAAAGCGTAGAATCCTGTACCTAGTGTTATTGAAAAAACTATAGATAGTGCGAGCACATAATAATTGTACTGATTGAATAATGTTATTTCTGATACAACAAGATGCGAAAGAATGACATATAAAATTAGGTTTTTATTATCAGTATTCAGTCCATGGAAAAAAAGTATTCCCCAAAATATATGTAGAAGTATGGCGAATGCAGTAAAAATCGAAGACACAATACAAAATGCGCTGTATCCACCGCGGAGTCCCATCGTTCCTGGTCCTCCAACTTCAGCTAGTATGTTGACTAAAGAGAACAGCCCGCTCATGATGCCGAATCCCAAACCGGAAACATATGATAGCATGTGTTTATTGTTTGACACAAATGAATGTGCCACAAATTGTTTGAGTCCACGTTCAGCTTTACGCAGAAGTAGGTACAAAAAATAACGGAACAGCTCTTGTACCAATACAGAGATGAGCACTCCAAACCAGACTTGTTGTTTGCTAGGAAAGATGAACCATACTATCGATGACAATAGTAGACTTAGCAGCCAGAAAAATGAACTGGCTATCAATATAATGACACGTACAGGGTCATTCATGATTGTCACAATGAACATCGACAGTGCTGGACCAAACGCCGTCAGTGCACAACCGGTAAACTCCAACAATGTCATTGCGGTGGTGGTGTAATATATCACAGCAGCTGGTTTGATCGTAAATTAATCGGAAAAACGTCAACACCGAACAGTAAGCGAACACATTTATTTTTATTTTTGATAAACAAATTAATTATTACACCAATAACTATTGATAGAGAATAAATGTTGTATAATATAAATAAAGAGTTGCTCAACACAACCTTAAGTAGGCTTACCGGTTTAATTTTGATCGCGTGGTCTTACATCAACGTTCACTGAACGAGGAAAGATGAAAAGGTTGTAAAAAAAAATTTGTACTTAAAATGTAGTCTACGACAAAAACGGCATTTCGTTCCCGGTCAACGATTAAATCGTTGTTATGAGTGGTCAGTGGGTGTAAAATACCATTTTTGAACTATGATTTATCATACTAAATAATAATTAATAGCAAGCTAAAAACTGAATACAGAACTGCAAGCTAAAAACTGAATACAGAACTGCAAGCTAACAACTGAATACAGAACTGCAGCTGACTGATTAGTCACTGTTTGATGTTTACTGTTTATGGCATATGCCGTAGCCCGTAAGGACATACCGAGTAATTACCGACAAAGTGGCCACTGTTGAGTGCGTTCAACTCATAGATATTAAACATTGACCATGGTTCAGTAACAGAACACTTCTGTGGTTCAGCTGCAGTTATGATATCGTAATAAGTCTATGGGTTCAGCTGCATTATTTTATAAATGATAGTCGAATACAATGCGTACACCGTACACCATCCAGTGACGCCAACAAAATATTTGTTTTTTAGCGCGATATTCGCCGAGGAAAATAATTTCAGGGCAACTATTATAAATTGAATTGTTTAGTGATCCTAAAGGCCGTAGTTATAGTTTTCGAAATCCAAAATCCCAATTAGCCAGTAGACAGCAGCTACTAGCTGGCTAAATATTTAAAGTACATGCATACATGGCGCATGTATAATATGTATTCTGAACTCTTTTTATTTTTTATTAATATTTATTGGTAATTGTGCAGTTGAAATATCGGGTAATACCTAGAAAAGAAATTCAAGCCATGCCACTGTCATTGGAGCTTTAACTACTTATCAAAGACAGTTATATTTTAAACTTTTGAAAAATATATTAAATAATTGTGTTTACTGAAATTAGTTACCTATGTAGAAAAAGAAGAAAAGAGATAATGACATTTTATGCTTGTTTCGTATTGTACATTTTCTATTTACAATATCACCAGCGTCCAGTTTATAATATTATTAGTTTATGTATTCAAAATTATTTTATAAAAAACGTTCGTTTTTTTAGACCAGTGGTTCTCAATCTATTTTGTTCTATACCCCTTGAGTAATTTTTAAAAATATTTCTCCTCCCCTATTTAAATTTTGAATATTTATTTCCCATTTTGTGAATCCACGATATAGTAAAAGGCGTTAGGTTTGACTTTTAACTAATAAATATAAATAGCAAAATGACAATAAAAAGTTATCGATATAAATTATCAGATACATTATTTAAGCTATAAGTTATTTATGTTATTAATTACACAATTGTATAGAATGCTTAATCTTAATATGCAATGTATAGTTAATAATATGCATTCTTATTGTACCTATTTAATAATTCATGTTAATGTACCTGAGAAAACATTGGCTTGATTTTAATGCACAAACAGAAATATCTAAATTATTTTTCTGGTATGTTATGGAATCTCGGTTTATTTGTATCTGTAGAGTAGTAAGTTATTGTATTTTCAATTCTTTAAATAAATTAATACCTAGTGAAATTTGTTTTGGGTTTATTTAGAATCATTTTAATTACCTATGCTTTTTTGGGCTATTATTATTTTATTACTTACTATGATACTTCCATCACCCCAAGTATGTTAGGTATACCATATTGTAGAATTGACTGTCATGAGTCATGACAAAGTGTAGGAACTATATATGTAGAGCTTAAGTATTTAAGAATCTTTCAATAGATATTGTAGTTTATGTAATTTAACTATTGTATTTTGTGTATCCTATTTGAGGGGCTGGTAATTAATAATACCTAAATATATTATGTATTCCATTTTATTAATTAAGCTACATGAACAGTTATTAAATTTACAATTTACTTCATGGATTTTTATTTATTTTGGATACTGTTACGGTCTTTAGTCTGAGGTAAAAATTATAATTCAATTTAGAGTACTTTATTTGAAATTTATGTTTTAAGAGACATGCATACTTAAGTGCATATCCAATTGAGCTTTTAAATGAATTTCATTCCAAATAATCCCTAACAATAAAGTGGCTGTATAGTCTGCATAAGAAAATAATTTACTATGAATATTAAAATTGCCTAATAAAGAACATAATATAGGTACAATATACAAAATAGGCGATAAAATTGTTTCTTACCCCAGATGTTATTAAAATTTCATCAATTAGTGTTTTGTTCATTTTTATTTGCTGTTTCCTATTTTATGGATATGATTCAAATATTTTAAGTGGTTCATTAATTATACCAATATATTTAAGGATATTTAATAAAGATTTATGTGAAATACTGTCAAAAGATTTTCTTATATAAAAAAAAAATCCTAAATGTTTTTTTTTTTTACTGTTTAGGATCGAGTAAATATCATTAGATAGTTGTGTTAAGACCATATTCAGTTCCAGTATTTCCTATATCTATATTGAGATTTCAGTAATATATCATTTTCTTCATTTAAATACATTGAAAATGTTAAATATGTTTCATATTTATTAACAAGGTAGATGTTAAAGGGGTGATTTTTAGTTATTATATAATTTATCTATACTTCTAATGATACCAAGTGGAATTGTGTGGTCATGTTGATTTTTTTGTTTCAGTCTAAATTGTATATTATTATTATTATTTTTTTTTTTATTATTAATTAATCCGCGGCAACTGAGGTCATTGGACGTTGGATTTGATAGATTAATGGGGAACTGTGGGTTTTTGGAACACATATGTGTATATGTGACATGGTTAACGTCGCTAAAATCAGGATGGTCACCCATCCGGTTTTAAACGACCCTAGACGGTGTTTAACCGCAGCACTAATTAGCTATAATATTATTCAAGTATGTTTGTATTATTGATGTGAGTATTGAGTAATGTTATTTTTTCTTTAGCTTGTTTAGTTTTTTTTTAATATATCCCAATTATTTTTTTTTGCACTGCAAATGATCAATGATTAGGAATTTTATAGCAGTTACATTTGTAACATTATGATTATCCCTAATGAATATAATGGCCAATGCAATTTTGGGATATAACGAGTTACAATATTTATATATTGAATGAAATTGTAAAAAATTAGTAAATTGAGTATACTATTGTTGAGTTTTTATATTAAATAGGTTTATATTTATATCACCTGTAAAGATTAATTTTTTTATGAGAGTTGATTATGTCAATAATTATTAATTGTAAATCCTCAATAAATGTCATTAATATATTTTCACTAGAAGACAGTATCTATGAATATTATTCTCAATAAAAATATTTACTAATGAATATATATGACTGTCGTCAGATTGGTGCGTATGATTTTTAGTGATTGAAGATTAGTAATTATTTAATGATATGTATTTCTTAGCCATGATTCAACAATACTATTATATGGCTATTATTTTTAAGCGTTTTATTAATTTTTTTAGGAATTCTAATTCTGATGATTGGTTAGCAATACTTTTGATATAAGTAAAGAGTATATTAGGACTGGTATAATTGTTAAAAAGTTGATTGTTGATTTCATCTAATAATTTTAATGCTGTACTTTCTGTATAAATTATATCAAAAAACGTGTTAATGCCACTGTAATAAAAATAATTTTTTTCACTTTATAAAATGTGGATAGTGTGTATAAATATAATGTAATATAAATACTTTCCTATAACTGAAATGTGATTTAAAATATATATATATATAAAAATAAAAAAGGCGATGATTGAATACATACTATAATAATTGTAATTAAGGTGATTAATGTAATTATATATTTAATATATGTATAATGAAAACTATAGACTTAAAACAAAAAATATAAAAATTAATAATTTTTAAATTAAGTTAAGAGTATATATATAAATGAAAAATAAATTATAAAAATTCATAATTAAATTTTAAAATTCATAAGGTACAAATTTTCTTAATAGTAATATTTTTAATTTTTATTGATTTTTATACCTTAGTTAAAAATGTATCAACAAATTAATTACAAATATATAATTAAACTAAATTTATTATATATAATTAAATTAAATTTATTATATATAAATAAATAAAATAGAAAAACTCAATAGTTTAAATCAATTTTCTTATAATAAATAAGCTTTTAAATTTTTTTGCATTTAAAATAATATAGATAGGTTGAAATAACAACCATGTTACTAGATAAACAAAATTAAATAAATATATTAAGATAATTATGTGCTAATTTAACCATTTGTAATACATTGACAGAATAATATCATATTTTATAACTTAAAAAAAAAAAATAGTTATTATTAAGAAATGTAATTGATGGATACTGATACAGATTTTTTAAAACATATATGAATTTGAATAGTATGTATTTAATTTCCAGCCATAAAAAAAAATATAATGTACAAAAGCTTAAATATTTTAGATTCAATCTAAAGTTATAACACATAAAACCGGTCGTGATTTATCTATTCCTAGGCGGTTTTTTTTTTTACTATTTTCTGAGCTACTGAGTTTACTTTCTTTCTTACTGCATTTTGAAATTGAAATATTTGGTAGATAATAACTACTTACTTCAGTTAAAGACTGAGTATCAGAATCATCATTTAATGTAATTATTGGATCATACTTTGAACAGTTTGAACTAGTTGATGGTGATGAATTATTCTTAAGACTTAGGTCTAATACAAAATCATGTTCGGCAGAATTATTATCATTTGTTCTTGTTAAATCTTCAATTTGGGAAGTATGTTCAGATTTTATAATAGATTCTCCAACTTTTGATGAAGTAAATTTTCTATGTTTTGTTTCTGACTGATCAATATGATTATCATCATCATCATCCGAATCAGATAATGTGAACACCTCAATGTGATTAGAAGATGCATCATCAATTTTAGAAATATTTGAAACATTTATAGGTTTTTTCTCACACCATGTTCCATCAGCTAAGAAGATTACATTTTCACATTCATTACTTAAATTTGGACTTTTGAGAATATTTAAAAAAAATTCATCAATTTCAATATCTTCAAACCTGACTTT
>JAIPRK010000952.1:0-110664 GCA_025469195.1 Chaitophorus viminalis
ATATATCTACATTTAAGCAATTATTTACTATCCAACCATTGTAAACTTTACAGGCTAATGACCTCAGCTGTTGAAGCCTTTATTCTTAAAAAAAAAAAAAATATATATATTATTGATTTAAGTATGTTTTATAACATATAGAAACGTCTGCACTGGATTAGACTAATGTATGGAAAATGTGATGGTCATGTTATATTATTATGTAGGAAAATTTAATTCGCATTTGTAAAATACAAATAATGCATGTCAAAATAGAAATCGATTGTTAAAAATGTAATATTAAAGGATATTTATTTGATAAATGTTATCAATTTGGTTACGTATAAAGTAATATGATTTATAAACAGTTTTACTTTTTTTTACACGTTGTACATGTATTAATAACAATACTAATTATTATTAGTACACAGTTGTATTATAGTTTTCGAAACTGATATAACAGGCATCTGCAACAAAAAAAGAATAATTACGATTAATAGCAAGTGCATGAATAATAACAAAAATAATAATGTACATCGAAAATCGATTTTTAAATATTATAGCTTTTTGATCGTTGTGTCTTTTGATGAAAAGTAATCAACCAAATATTTTAATAATGATTCCTGTTTGATGGTTACACACAAATATTGTGTTTGCTAATGTAAAAAATATACATATATATATATTGATATTTTTTATGAAATGAACAAAAAAACAGAAAAAAATATTATACTCTATACAAACGAACGTGACCTATAATATATTATGTTATTGTTACCTATACCACCGCCAGTAGATAAAAAAAAATATATATATATATTTTTTTTTAATAATAATTAGCATCGAACAGCAATGAGTGAATGGATTTTCCCGAGGATCTCTGAAATTGTTTTAAAAACAAATTTAAATCCCTACTTTCCATATTTCTATTTTCCAGGAATTTCCCTTATGATATTTGTTTTATTGTTTTTTTTTTTCAAATTGGAATGAAAGAAAATTGTCAAGTGAGTATTAAGTTTTAGTGTATGTGTGTATACATGTTTATGTGTGCGATCACACATAATAGTTATAAAGTACTAAACCAGCAAATTGCAAGGTAAATAATAAAACGCTTTAGTTTCTTTCATTTATAAACCCTATTTAGTGTTATAATACTGCACGTACACAGTACACATACGAAATGACACATTGGTAAAATAATGTGTCAAAATAAAAACACAATTTGGGAGATATTAAAAACATAATATCTACAGGGTTACCAAAAAGTTGGATTTTCGCGTAAATATCCAACCACATTACCGTTACGCAAGAAATAAACCCGAATTATAGTTACATGATAATAAAACATAATGTATGTATACTGTGTACAGCGTAAAGGTTGAAATAATATTAGATTTATTAAAATGAAATTGTGGTTTATTGGTGATGACAACGGTGCAAAATAGAAACTTTTATCGAACGCAATGGTAAATACTTCAAATAAATATTATCAATAACGCGCACGATTACTACCTACGTATATTGCGTTTACTTTAAGGGCTTGTTGGCAATAAAAATTTACCAAATCGTTTTCTTCGTCCCAAAATGATTATTCCTTAAAAGTGCATTGTCAAATGTATTTTAAAATTTCACCTATTTCAGATTACTTTCAAATATTTCACATATTGCACCATCGGTCGACAACCTGTAGGTATTGGTATAAACAAGTTATACCTTAGTCGTATTATTACCTATTTATATTATGATTTGATTAATCACGTTCTGTTTTTTTTTTTAACGTGTATATAAATATATATTGTGTACAATTTTATAACCGAACAGGAACAATTTTAATATTCAATTTAGTAAAACATAAACAAAGTTTATCAAGTGTATAACCCTTATAATTATACCTGAGGTTAGGAATCAAATTCAGGACAACGGATTTTACTTACTATAAGAATAATAAAACAAAAGCGAAAAAATTACAGAATCCCATAAAATCTCTGTTCATTACGTATTGTATTAGTATATTATATTGTTTGGCGACGAATATTAAAACCAAATAACTATAATTATTTGTATGTTTTAAGTTGATTCTTAACTACGGTAAAACTTTGCAAAATATGTATGTTTAAAAAGGGGTCATCATGAATAAATTTAAATTTCAAATCGAATCACCATCCGTTTGTTTTGTACAGAGATGTTTGTAAAATCTAGAGAATCAGGTGACTCGCTATTAGATAGTATACTCGTACAGTTGTGTTTTGTAAATAATTACTCGTAATTTTTCACCCGAATTTTCTCTTAAATGTTGAACAAATTTGAACGTTTTTTTCGTTTTAATTACACGAATAAAATTCGAATTGATCTTTAGGTAAAGATATACTTATAAAATTATAATGTATGTATTTTTACATGTATTTCTTTCAAAAGAAATATTATTTTGTGATAAATAAATACTGTTTAAAGTTTAAACCCGAGTTGGCAGGCTCGCAGGATTTTAGAAAATATAAATTTCGTCGAATTTTCAGAACCAATCTTAATATTAAGTACTATTTTCTACTCGAATTCATTCAAAAAAAATATTCCAATTGGTTTCAAAAATCATATGTATAATACGTGGAAGACTACGACCGTAAGCATTTTATGAAAATTTTAATCGAATATCATAATTATTTTAGTCTGTGAACATATTTGACGATGGTGATGCGTAATAAAATTGTAAACGAAAATCACACAGATTTTATAACGAATTCTCCAAATTTTCTGAACTAAATCTATCAAAACGTATAATATTATATAAATAATAATGTCCGCGAAGCACTTAGTTGTCAAAACGGAATTCATGATGAGGACATCAGTAATTTTTTCCACAACAAGGTCTGTGTTGTAATAATGCACACGTTCGTTGTAATAATTATGGACTATAGTATACAAGTATTGTAATAATCTAAAAAAATGATTTAATAACTATCAATTTATTGCATTTGAGATCAAAAATTTATATTTATGTCATATAATTCAAAACAATAGAAAACGAATGTACAAAAAAACATACCAAACAATCTACAACGTGATTTAAAATGAAAACCACTATTAACCTAAAGAGTTTTATTTTTAGTGACTCCTCTGAAGTTAGACTAGATGGACCATAGATAATTGTATCTTATTCACCATTTAAAACGTTATATTTTTACTAAGGGTATGATGTTGAGATTCAATCGTTTATACATAAATAAAATCTAATAAAATATGCGGTTAATATAAGTTAATCTAAATTCAAACATGAAATAAGGTTAACATTTTATTTATCAAGTATAAATAGTTTGTTTAGATTCAATTATTCTATTTTACTAATAATCGTACAAAATATAGTATTCTTAATCAAAAAAATAAATATGTTATTGTTTTAAATTATCAAATAATTCATAGATGATTTTTTTCAATCTATGATCATTACGGCGCACGTGACTTATCATAATAAGACAGTAATGAGGCCATTTAAATATTTGTGTAGAATATATTATTAAATAATCATGATTTTATATCTAAAACTATCATTAAAGGCTTTGAATAACACACAATTTTCATGCGCGATTTAAAAGTTTGTGGTGAAATCAAAATATTCCCATGGTGCGACAACAAGCACGGTCCATCGATCGGAATGGATTCGCGCAGTGGTTTAGTAGCTTTATATCATGTATGTATTATAGTACCCGAGTTACGGTACGAGTGAACTATAAAATTACGGTTTATCCTCGAAAGGTGCGTACGCTATTTATTTCGAATGAAATATTGACAATTTTCATATTCCGCACTATCACGGTATGAATAGTGTAAAATTATTATTTCCGATAAATCTCTATAATATAATAAACCACATTTTGTGAAATAAAATACAGCCATATTGTATACAGTGTGATCCATTAAGGCTGCATATATTTTAAGCTCATATTTTCCGTTTTCTTCAAATTTGGATTTTTGGACATTGTATGTGTGTGTTATACCATTATGCAAGGGGTGCCCAGGGGCTATACCTACCTTTTTTTTGTTATTCAAATAGCAACATCAATTTAAATAAGTATGCAAATATTTATTCAGCTGATTGTTCTGGTATTTCAAACGCAATCAAAATTTGGAACAGTACTTTAGGTGTTATTCAAATTTAAAGTTGCATTTAAAGTTGTAAAATAATTAGTATAGGTATATTGTTGATAATATCATTTTGTCGTTATATACCTTCGTGATTACCAAAGAAATTAATTCATATTATATTCGTATATATCCGTTCGGTACAATAAGCTTTTAATTAATTATTATGATAACCCACATGCTTATACATTTAATGCGTGTTATTTCACAGAAGTAGGGAATAGCAATAAATAAATTGACAAATTTTAAATTACAATATACCAATAACATGATATAAATTATTTTACGATTTTATACACAACTTTAAATATGAATAATTTCGAAACTACTACTTCGAATTTTAACTACGTTACATCAAAAGTTACAAAAAATTAGGTAAATAATTATTTGCATAAAAAATGATGTTCTCATTTCAAAAGTAAAATTTGATATTGTCACAAAATATTCTTTAAAAAACACAAAAAAATCTAAGGAATAGGAAAATATGATCTTATAACATACATGTATTTTCAAAAATCAGAATTTAAAAAACACATATTACATGCATAAAAGTAGAGTGTATATCCTTTATGGATCGCACTGTACATAGGTGGGAGCCGAGAAGAATATCGGGTCTTTAGTAAAATGTTGTCGTACTGAGCATAATAATATAACCTGTAATTGCGGACCAATGGCTTTTTCTATGATGTATTATTTACTTCTATATAAGTTCTCGGGATAGTAAATATAAGCAAAAATATATATAAAATAAAATATAAAAAAATATACAGTAAATATAAAGCAAAGATATATATAAAATAAATTATAAAAAAAATATACAATATACATAAATAGTTTATGAATTGAGTTTTTGAACATCGTAAAATGATCTTGACTATATATTCTTTAATACAATACTTTGCCAGATTCTTCTTTTGCCACTATGATTGTTGGTAACTTCCTTCGGAGTAGAAACGGAAATGGCACACAACAAAAAGACTTAACTGCATGTTTTCGTTCAATAAATCATTACATACATATAAAATATCACAAGTAAAATCTTAACGATGCGCGATGGATGATGACCGCATACAAAAACATATACTAAACAGTATACAAAATCGCAAGCATTATTACAATTTAAATGTTAAAACAATTTGTAAATAAAAAATAAATTAATTATGATTGACGCGTAGTCAAGTTTATAAATATGACAGCCGCGAAAAAAGGCAATTTATGTTGTGACGTCCGAAACGAAACAATGATAATAACTGCAACAATGCATTGAAGACATTATAATAAATGATTAACGCTTTGCAGTACGACGAAACTTAATTTACAATTTATCCTATGATTCCCTCAGGAGCGGAACACATTTTTAACAGGTTAATATTGTATATAATATATTATATTATTTTACTGTTACTGTGCTAACTCGAATGTTAATCCATAGACGTAGTAAATACGGCTGAAGTATTTATATGAAAATATTAAACGGTAGGTTGGTACGTATACCTACGCTTATTATACATATCATAACATGTATTATTTACGCATGGTGAGCTATGTACAGTCAACAATTCAACTTCAGCAGACGTTGTAAATGAAATACACATTTCGAGCGTCCGAAATTAATATCAATTAAAAGCCGTTTTTGGCCTGTATAATAATAATAATAATAATAATAATAATAATCGTAGGCCGTCATAAAGAGCTGCGTTAGTATCTGAAGGGAATATTATGTAATGTAAAAAGGTGTAAAATAATTATATTAATATACCTACAGTATTTTAATCATATATTTACGTGGTATTAATTTTTTTTTTTTATCATTTTTATTTGGCACTTTTTTTTCACGCAAACGCCAAACGGATTATAAATGGCAGTTATGTATATTTACACAACTATAAATTGTTTTTTAATTTTTTTCCAAACTATTATATTATTGTAATTCTGATTCTATGCGCAGTAATAGGATTATGTACTGTTGCAGAAATAATATATTTATATATTCTTTATTCCAAAGAGTCAGAGAGTCCAGACTTTATTGTTTCGAGCTCTAACAATAGATAAATTTAATAATATATTTTAAATACGTGTATCAAATAACCATTGGAGATACTATTTTCGAGTTTCTTTCAGTTTAAGTTTGGAACGGAAATGATTTATGCGCACGATTAAGTGTGCAAAACAAGTTGATAAAATACATATTATTATAATTTAGTACCTAGTATCTATCTATCTGAAAATTCACAACGTTAACTATTCCAAATATATTAATGTATTGAAGGCATTTTTTTAAAAAGAAAAAAAGATAATAATAAATCACTGCGTAGAAAACGATTTAAATTCTTTAATCTTTAACGAATGTTCTAAGTATAAAATAATACATTGCTCAAAAAGTTGAAAATGATAAAACCGAGAATAGTTTACGGACCTTTTTTTTTATTTTAATAAATAATCTACTATCTATACATATGTTTGTACAATAAATAAGTTTTTTAAAATAGGTGTATATATATATATATATAAAGAACGGATGGGCCTCGCTTTGCTGTACAATTGGGGGTGGAATGCCCTTCGTTTATAGGATAGGTTATAATTACAATGGATTTGTTAAATTTGAATGCAATGATAGATATCATTCTATACGAATAACGATTCTGAACGGAGTTAATATGTTTGTCTAAAATGTGTATATAATAATATAGTATTTTATATTTAAATTGAATTATAATGCAATTTCGTAAAAATTTAAATTTCATACAGTCATAACATTTTTTCCTTTTAAGTCCGGTAGAAATTTTTTAATATATTTTTGAAGATTAGCTTATGGATAACCTAGTGTTAAAATTTTGAACCTTAAGTATAAACAGAAAAAAATTTTTGAATTTTCAACTATAAAATAACTTGCAAATTATCGCGATTTTAACATATTTTATACAAATTTGAACTTTATGGACTTATAAAAAAAATTTGAGTGAAACCATCTCCGATATTATTTAGTTACAATTAGTATAACTTATAGTTAATCTTGTATTAAATTTTCAAGAGTTTTCGGATGGCCAAATAAATTTTATAGATATTTCAAAAAAAAAAAGCTTACAAAAATCGAAAATATAAATTGTCTATAAATAAGTCAAAATACTTTGAAAACTTAACTATGTATAAAGAATGCTAATATAAAGGTTTGGTAAAAATTTCAAGTTGTTACGGTTTTTCGTTTTTGAGTTAGAGCATTTTAAAAAAATGTATTTTGTAAAAACGGGATTTTGTGTAAATTTTCCCGTTTTTTTGTATTTTTTTATCGTTTTTTTTCGATTTTTTCAAAAATATTAAAAAAGTTATACTTTTGACTCGCCCAAGTATCATCTACGTTCACTTTCTTTTCAAAAAAGTTGCTGTTTAAAAAAGTCGAAGCATTTTTACTACCAATAATCGTGTCCTCAGACACAAAAAAAAAGTAAAAAAAAGAAAATATACATCATTGTAAAACCAATAGATTCCAACACTCCGTTCAGAATCTAAAATAACGTGTATGACGGATAAGAGAAGGTACCCATTGGTGACACTCAGTAGTTTACATAACTACATGTTATATTATATCTTATATTGTGGTAAACGTATAGAAATACTGTTTCCTTATACCTAGAAGTCCTAGAACAACAGAAACCGATAAAAATAAAAACGAAACCGGTGTAGGTAGTTTATATTGTTGTTATTAAAATATTGTATTTGTTTTTCCTTTGTCAACTACACCATGCGAACTGGAAAAACCATGGTGCTGATGGTTCGTCTAGTGATTGTTAGAGAGTGGACGGAGATAATATAACGTATACATTATTGCACATCAAATCTTTATTTGTGTTTTTTTTTTTCTTTTCGCGAAAATAAATAAATAACACATCTCACGTTATTGCAGTTGTTTTTGCAGAAAACAGTTTTCTTCTTTTTTCTACGTCGCCACGCAATGCTCCTTGGAATTTTTTTTCTCTATTATTATCATGGGCTTAAAACATATTTGATATCAATAACTCGATTGAAAATGATACCGAAATCTAGATGTGTGTATGACACCAAATTCAACTTTCAAAGTCAGGCACTTTTAGGTAGCTCCAACGAACGCGCCGAAAATTAATTGTAGGTATAGGTACATTTTTTATTTCGTGTATTGAAATTTCTCAAATTTAACCGATTTAAACAGACTTTTTATGGGAACTAAGAAAGCTATTGCCTCATCCATGTCGCTCTATAAATTTGATTAAATTAATTAAAACTAAATGCGTAAATGCACTGTATCAATATCACAGCAGTACGTAGTCGTGTGTCGAAATGGGCGTAGCCATTATTCATAGTTTAATAGAAAATTGGTACCTGGTGTTCGATAAATATTAAGCTGATATTTGGTAAAAATCTATTGACTTACCAAACATTAACCGTCGACAACACACGTCAGAAAATATGGATTTTGCTCAACTCCTCGGTACACGTAATAGAGTTTATATTGCGTGATTAGCTGAAGTTCATTCGACCCATCAAAATATGAGATTAGAATGAGTAGGATTAGGTCAGATTTTAGGTACTATTATACTTGAACCATGTTCCTTTTAATATGTAAACTGTGTTGGCAAAACGCTGGTACATGGGTAAGATAAACTACTCAATATTTCAAATATTATGTAATAATTTAATATGTTCCACGTATAGCTACACCCTTATAATATTAGTAACCATATGTCAAGCACAGCTATTGGGTATTAAGTCGGGTTTCCACTATACCTACATTTTTCCTAGTACGCGTGCATTAAATTGATCTTCTCGTGTTTCGTTTCGGTTCACAATGGTAACCTCGGTGCCAGTTTTGAGGTTCTATGATATAACGATAACCAATTTTATCTTTTTTTTCAAAAAGGCAGACGGTCTACACGGGAATTGTTGAACTATAAATTTACTAGATTGACTATAGATACACGTCTAAACACTATGGTGAACCAATAGTTTACCATGGATACCATAACCAATCACAGCATAGGATTTTTGTCCACGTACACAGGACCATGTATAGTGGAAACCCACCTTTATAGTTTGGTACCTAGCGTGTTGGCTAATAATGATCATACGGTATACACCAGTGGTTCTCAACCTTTTTTATTCCATGCACCCCTTCTAAATTTTCAAAAATCTTATGCCCCCTGTAATTATACTTTTTTTTTGTTTTAATAATACAAAATAACTATATTTTATTTATATAACTAATAACTTAATTTTTTTTTTCATCATTTTACAAATCAACATAATAATTATTGATATTATGTTTACACAATCTTATAAATATTGAAAATGGTATGACTATATTTACAAAAAGATGCTCGTTATTTCATCAACACCATATTCCCCTCGAGCAATAAATAAATTTACCCTTGGGGGGAATTCCCCTTCCACTGGTCGGGAACTGCCGGTATACCTACATGGAACACGGTCATAGTGTAATAAACGAGGATGAACAACACTATAAAGAACAAAAAAAAAAAAAACCATAACGGCGATCAGTGGCAACGGCGGCGGTGGCGACGACGACGTGCGAACGCAAGCGCGGCGTTTGTCGTCGACGTTCACACCATCACAACAAGTGTGCTGCGCCGCGCCATCGGGTTCAGTGCCGTTCAGTGTCGCGACCGGCTTTTGTCCGATTCGATCTCGTCTCCGTTGCGCTCGTCCCGGAAAACCTGCGGATTTCGCATTTTTCCGTCGTCTTTCGTCGGCGGTTTTGGATATTCCTTTTTGTTTCCTACCGACGGTTTACTCGCAATCTGCCCACACACGGTACAATACGCAGTGCGCGATCCAGTCGTAGGTTTTTTATTCTGCCCCTTGACCGTCTTGTGCAAAATAATAATAGGCAGGTGAGAAATGAAAAATCTTTTCGCCGCTAACTCGCCCTCATCGTCCGGTACCCGGTGATCTGGACCCGAACATGAAGTCCACCGGCAGGCACTTGCAGAGGAACATCAGGCCAGCCGCTGGGCCCGACGGCCCGATACGAAGGCTCGGCGTGGACCTGCACAATCAAATCGGCTTCAAAGGTCACAAGTACGACGTGAGGAGTTCGAGTTTCGAGAGTTCGGGCAAAGTGTTACCGTGGACGGGGTGAGTGAAAGACGTTGCAGTAAAATATATAATTACTGTAGCGGATTTAAATGGTGGCCAGGTAGACATTAAATGTTTATGGAAGGGAAATTGTAATGATCACTAGCATTGCATTTACACTTCTTGTATCTGAAAAATAAAAGCGATTATAGACCGTATTCGGTTCTCAAAAACACCTATACCTATTTATTTCGGGGATTCCGGGTCACGTCTGTAATACATTTCATATTATCTAGGTATCATTATTTCTGTTATATTTTTGTGGGTGCAATAGTTTGAATTGGAAATAGTATGTAGGTATTTCCTTCTTTTCTTTATACGACATATCTGTATTACAATTAACAAATGAGTTTATAATGAATACCTAACCTACACGCTTGCGCTAACACTAAATAATAATATGATGTAAAAAATACTTAATTAATAAAAATAAACACCAAGATAATAAATAATATCAAAATAATAATATCATCAAAAATATTATAAAAAAACCGTCAAACTTCGGATAGCATAATATGCAGAAATGAATATGAAATGTGTATATCGTTTATAGTGAGCCTCGATGACAAATTACTGTGAAAGTAGAGACTAAAAATATATAATTTTACGTACTGCACAATTTACATCAAACCTTACAATATTATTAGGCATCTTAACATTCTTAACCCCCCCCCCCGCTGCAATTGCGATCCATTAAATTTTTTGATTGGAGGGAAGGGAATGTTTAAATTGGCCATCAACGAAAAAAAAGCCTTTAAATTTTTAAAATGTTAAGAGTAAAAATATGTTTACAATATTTATAATTAGTTTTTGAAATTAAAACCGTTGCCAGGATAGCTATTATAATAGTAGTATGAAACCATAGATGTTATAGGTTATGACTAGAGAATGGAATAATTTTCTCTTAAAATTGCCAAAATCAAATTCTAATATTCACAGAAATTCGTGATAAAATATTCATAAAATATGCTTTTACATAAATATATTCTCTTCGATCAATCAAATGAATATTTGACTTCAATTCAAATATGCATTTATATGCGAAAATATTTGTATAGCACCTAGTGATATCTACTAAATTTACGAAAAAATATTCTTCTTCTTTTATTTGCCAAAAGATAAAAAGCATTGAAAAATATTCGTATAATTGTTTAAGGTTGTACCGAAAATGAATGTAAATACAAAATGAAATAAAACAATAATTTAGGTGTTTTAATTTTTATATTGAACAGTGAACTAGGGTTTTTTCGTATACAATAATACTTACTTATTTTACAATACAAAAGTCGAAAGAATCAGCACAATATTTTCCGATGATTTATTGTATAATATTTTATTATATTTTAATAAATGTGAAACGCTCAGTAAACATCACGTAATATGCCGCGTTGGAGATTCGTTGCACACATTTTTTTTGAAAAATTTCAAAACGTTTCAAAGAGTGCATAGTATATTTTACAAGTTAGGTTTGTAATAATCTTACGACCATATGTATGCATGTACCTCAGCGTGTTCACTATAATGTAATGTTATTTTGTGTATAAAATAAAATGTTGTACATAAAATAATACTATGCTCTATAATATCCCGAATTTTTCGATATCTCGAACATTTTCCTGTTCCCCTTGAGATTCAACACAACAAGAATCTACTGTACAAGTATAAATGACGCAATAGCAGATCAGAAGCTTGACTATGTGTGAGAAGCACGCGGATAAACAGAGAACATTTTTTAGAACTTTGTTTGCTTTTTTTTTTTTTTTTGTTCGGCTCGGAGGCTCTTTATGTTGATTACCTGTACTATATAGAACATTGTATAATAAATATGTTTGGAAATATCAGTGCATTTAATTGTTTCCCTTATTATTAAACGTATCTCTGTTAAAAATAATTTTCATAATTACCTTTAGGCAATTTTTCATTTCTAGAATCTTTTTCGAATTCTAGAGCAACGATAGATATCTATTGTACAAACTATGTATACGATAGGTATGTTCAAGATAGTATGATAATTCAATAATGCACTTTATATATCATGTTGTATATACTTATATAATTTATGATTTGTTTTTTTTCTTCTATTTCCGGTCTTTTATAAAATATATTATTTTTAAAAAATGCTTGTACATTTTTTATAGCTTTTTTGGACATTTAAGCTGCAGTCCTATTAATAATAATTGTGAAATAAAAAAAACGCCAAAGCCTGATTGTCATGTTCCATTCATCCTTGAATTGATGACTAATTAAGCGTATTCAATAAAACCACCGGGATTATTAGTTATTACTTATTAGTTTATTAAGCACTAAATTGAATGTGTATTCACGAACATCTAAAATTCTGTGATAAATTAGGTATTTAATAGTATACGACGCGATGACGGTGTAATTATCAAAATGTTGAAATCAATTTTGTATTTTATAAAATATGTTATTACGATCAACGAGCTTAGAAACGTAATAAATTTATATCACATGCATTGACTGATAACGGATAAAAAGGAATCTTTACCTGCGCTTACCCGCAATGTAAAACATTCGTCCACCCGAGTTCGAACGAAATAATCATTGACATAAGGGCGAAAGCGATACTTTTTTCAAGTTGAATCGTTTGACAGTATTTTTTTTATATTTGTCGTTATTTCTCTTCGTTCAGCCCTCATAAGACTCGCATACATTGACGACTCTAACAAACATAATATAATATAAACTAATGAAGTTTTGAGGTATACAAAATATAATTTTTCCTTTACATTTTTAACAAAAGACTTTTTACTTTTTACTTTCTTAGAGACTTTTTAACATAAACAATGAGCTGTTTTCCTGTTGCGTCAACAATATTTTTCGGCATTATTATAAGGTTTAGTGGTGGTATAACCGGAGTCGCGGAAGAAATAATTCAATTGCCTACTCTGACAATTATTGAAGTGGTTAATTTATCATTTTTGTTATCTCATTACCATAATTTCAAGCAGATTAAATAGTTAAAAAATACAAAATAGTTATAATAAATTGAGGTTTTTTCAATGTATATTTTACATTGAACATATATTTATATATAACTATATAAGTACACTGTATAAAAAAGTAATAGAACACTATCCACTGATTTTATAAATTCGAAATATATTTAATAAAAATTATCTAACCATAGTTTGAACATAGTTTGAATTCCAAGGATTAGGATTAATGGTAACTGTAACTTGTTGAGAATAATATAGAAAAATTAAAAATTAAATTTTTGGACCAATTAAAAAAATTGTGAACATGAAAAAATATTTAACAGATTCCACAGAAGTTAATATTAGGAATTTGTTTTTCCCAATTCCTCGACTTATTTTTTCTTTAGCTACAACCCTCGGCTAAGATCACTTTAAGAATATGTGATTCTTCATTTATCTACGTACCTAAATTTTAATTTTAATAGTAAGGTTGTATAAAAATTCAGTGATGTATGTGCTATGAATTTAAATCTTAACTGAAGTAAAAACTCTACTGAACTTCCATTTCGGTTTAGATTTGTCCAAATAGCTTTTCAATACATTTTTCGTTAGAATATAGTGTATATAATAGTCTCCCTCGTTCTCCAACCAGATATTACGCCAGTCCTATAGTTGCTGCAACTGGCAACACGCGCGTTATCCAATATACAATAAGCGGATTGGAAAATTCTATGAAAAATCGTATTTAGAAATCTTATGAATCCACTTACTTCTTTGAGCACCTATTATATTATCATGTTGCTTATATAATATAGGTACTCGTACATTCGGTGAGTCAAATCGCATTGTTACCAGCTTTAAACAACACGTATGTAATAATACATTCTAAAATTAGTTAAAAATAGATCTGAAAATTCGTCTCACAAAGAGGAAAAAATATATACTCATCTCTGTCTTTATAAATGGACGTATCATTTGATTGCTTGGAGTCGGAGCGGTAAGATTTACGCAGAAACGGAAAGTACACCACACCTAACCTGTCCAATATAAAAAGACAAGATCGCAGCGTCATTTTGAAGATAAAAATATAATAACAATAATTGGATGTTTTCGTACTACGCAAAAGCTGAGGTATACAATTTGTTACTACAATATGGAGAAATTATATTAAAAATCAACAATTTGAAGTTAATTTTTTCGGTTCTTTAACTAAATTTTAATCCATCCGAATGATAAAAGAGAATTCATTTTTCGATAAGAAATAAAAACTCGTTGCTTTGTATGCTAATTTCACACTTATAATGCATGGAATTAATAATTATTAATTTTTCTTTTTTTCTTTTGCCTTTGTTGGTCTCATTATACCAATGTTATTATACAATACAAACAAATTTACAATATTGAATAATTATAACTGATCGATTTCTTTGTTAGAATATTATTTTGTGAATAACTAAAGAAATTACAGTTTAACTAATCAGAAAACTATGCCTTTTGAAAGATATTTGTTTTTATAACTGAATAAAATTAGTGAGATGTTGAGTGTTACCCTTATTAAATATTTCCAAATACGCGTTTGAAAAGGAAATTTGTTAACAATTTTTAGTCAAATAAAAATCTATTCAAACCTTTTTCAAAAATAATCGCTTATCAAGTCTTATTTTGCATGTTGTGCCGCCGCTGGGTTATTATATATATTTATTATTATATATATTATTATATATTTCTTTTCTTTTAAAGATCAATACACAGAAAAAATAAAACGAAACGTCATAGTAGTGTAAAAATCATAATAGCAACAATACTCTAGGAATATCATTAATGAATTAAACATTTTTATTATTTTAAATGCCAAAAACCTTGCACCAGAACTATTTAATTTGTTGTAGGTATTGTATAATTACGAATTTTATCTAATAGTAAACAATTTTTTGCTTTGTTAATCGTAGTTCATCAGTTTCTAACCATACGATATTATTATTATCCGTCTATTTAATAATGAATGCGAATTTTTTTTTTTAAATTTCATGGTCTTATAACCTTTGGCTACATACATTCTAGTGACAAAAAAAAAGAGAGAGAAAATAACATACTCAACTATTAAAAACAACAATAGTATGTATTTAGTATACACCATATATTATATATCTATAAATAAATATAAAGTTTTGTAACAAAACCACTTCAATTTCACTAAGTTATTCGAACGAATAAAGTTCGATTAAACTGTAGTTTTAGTTTTACTTGCCAATGGTGAAATGACTGAAATGTGTATATTTTACACGTGTACACTCAATGTATAATATATACTAAACGCTGCATGTGTATAACGTATGTTATACGTATAGTGTAATGTTACACTTCATCACCTCACACTAAAGAATTACCAACTTTTTATCAAACTTATAATTCATAACATAATTATAATATGCTCACGCAAATACTTTTGCATTATCGTCGTTAAGTACGATCATCCTACGCATGGTCTTATAGGGTCATTTATAATTATTATGCATGCAGTTATTATTTTTTTTCACAATGTCATAATGATGATATTTTAAATAGATCTATATCCTATGCACGTGAATTTTTATTATGTTATTATTTATATTTTGTTATCTAAATACGCGTTTACTTTTAATCCCAATCAATGCATTTATATCTACATGGAATAGGTATATGAACCAAAAGTACCCATATTATATCATATATACTGTATAGTGTATATCTAGTATCTACCTCAACTGCTTTACATATAATATATAAGCTATATATCCTTCTAGATAGATGTTAATTTTGTCCGTTTTAATCATTTTAACGACAACATTACCTGCAGTTGACCACATGATAGAAATGTGTGTGGAGGATGACAGTGCACTTTTATAATATATTTTATGCCTTATAAAGTAATATTATAATATCATTTATGTACAAACAAACCTATTACTATAAATGTAATTGCACAATGCACATCCTACATCGTTTATGTAACAAGACATTTTTATCTGCTGCAAGTTAAGGCCACGGGAATATTGCTGTGTAAAATGTGACATGAATTCGTAATATTAAAATAATAACTAATAGATTTTTATAATAATTGAAAACAATATAATTAGTATTTAGTAGTACAATAGAATCGGCGATTTGAAACAAAAGCCATTACAGGAAAAAATAGCATTGAAGAATGTGATTTTTCAAAATTGCTTATTATATTTTAGTCTTGCGTATAATATTCAAGTCCCATAATTTAGAGACTACTCATTATTTTCAAAATCATAATATAAATAGCTCCGAGACTGAATTTAACATTATTTCTATGTATTGTTTTATTTAGTTTATTTTTAGCTTAAAAATGTAAAAATTAAAAAATATAGAAACTGGAAACTGATCTTTTTATGAAAAGTACCATCTGTGTTATCGGATTTCCTATCTAAAAAATAGTCACGTAAACCTTTCTGTGCAAATTTACTACCTAAAAGTTTGATACCAGGTGGATATGACAAAAAAAAAAAAAAAAAAAAAAAAACATTGTGAAAACAAAATAGGTTCGTGCTTCGATTCAACTCTTAAATTAAAGCGATAAAAATACTTGGAATAGTATAATTTAAACGTCTTATTCAGCCTACTCAGTATTAAAATTACCCTCTATTCAAATATACAACACACCAAATGGCGTGACTTTTACTAAATGGATCAATGAGATTTTTATACTGAAAAAAATTACCAAAATGTCTCTTTAATAATGTCTCTTTTGTATCCAAACATAAAAGGTATTGTTAACGAGGTACATACAAGAATATTGTATTACTTATTATATTGGACCCATATTGTGTGATTTCGATTGAAAATTTAGAATATACAGTTTGTTATCACGTATTTTTAACATTTGACAAAGAGAAACATGAAATCATAAGACAAAGTAAATAATTATCTAAATTAATAGGCACCGGATGATCATTTTTATTCTTATTTTCTTCGCAACATTCGAGAGTTCGGTAAACATTATATTACACGTACGAATATAATACATTCGTGACGTACGAAAAATGTCTAATCCCGAAAGTAGGTCACTATTTTTATTCGCAGTTCAATAATGTTATTATGTCGTAGTCACAAAATGGATAATCAATATGAATCCACTCTTAAATCTTTATAATCTTCAAATGTAAATATTATTATATAGTGATATAGTTATGCTTATTCTATATCGTTCATCCTTCCGACGCAAAGTCGTACACTGTACTTTTATTTTATAATATTTTTATTCATGTGGCCTGGCAATTATTACAAATATATCTTATTTATTTCTTAACAGATTTTTGTTGATACACAACTTTGTGAATTCCAGCATTTAAATTTGAAACTTTAATTTTTCATTTTACTTTTATTTTATGGCTATTTTTGCTGCGTAGTTTATTCTTTTTCATATTTTAAAAATATTTTATACTTGGTATACATGATTTTTTTTTAACATTTATTAGGATATATACAATCTGAAATAGTAGTTACAATAAGCATGAGCTGAAAAAGTACAAGTAGACGGTGAAATAGTGAGAGGAGTAGCTACCCAGCCGTAACCCTCGACACATGATTTTATACTTCAGTTTTTAAGGGAAACGATAAATATATTAGTTTTATCATCATGTGTTCCAATATATATATATATATATATATATTTTATCTGGTGAATACGATTTTACCCAGAAGGAGTGCAGCAAAGCAATATTTACAAACCTATAACTTTCCTGCAAGAGAATTTCGTCTTATTAGTACTTAGAAGAGGTCACGATTTGAATTTCTCGATAGTTTTCTGAATAATGGAGAACATCGGTGTAAAAAATTACAAAAATATGTTACATGGGTATGGGGGATTCGAACTCGATATTTGTTATTTTAGTTATCATAGCAATGCAAAACATTTTAGCTTTTTATAGACATTTCATAATTTTTGAAATATTTTAATAACATTTTTGAGTAAAAGAGCATTTGAAATTTTCGATTAATAGTTAAACCTACCTTATTAAGAAATTTGGTTATTACTATATATACATTTTTTACGTAGTAACGTAAATGTGTTCGTAGCAATTATGTTAGTATTTATATATTCAATTAGATTTTCGATACGTACATCATGCTATATCTTTAATTTAAAATATTATATACTTATTTAATTTCTGATTTGTACTAAATTTAATAAATATTAATACAATCTACATCTAATTATTTCTCCAATAACATAGTATGATATTGGTTCGAAAGTTTAATCGATAATAATAGTTCTCCGTTGACGTGGACTTGCCCCTCAATATTCGTAAAAATTACTCCTTTGATTTTGTTTCAATGACAACATTTAAACTACATATGAGTACTATTTAGTTTTTAACCTGTTCAATTGTACATTAAACTTCGTTATTTGTCTCTTTCTATGCAAAACTATCTTACGAATTTCCACGTGACCTGCACGTAATAATATTACAAAATATATTACAAAATCCATAAAACATATTATGTTTTATGGATTTTGTAATATTTGCTATACCTTAGGCATTTTAATTTGATAAGCATGATTTCACATGATCATAATCAAAATTCACTGAGACCACACGTGGCTTATGATGCAATTATTAGAATTTATAGTTTTTCATACATATTGATATATTTTGTATGACATTTATATGTATACGAATGCCTCTAATATTATTTGATAATCATTTTTCGGTTAATGACTTCGTTATTTTTTACTAATGTTAGTTAACCCCGCAACAAGATTATACTTTGATTTCACAAAAAATTAATACGTACCATGTAAATTGATAGTCGACAAAATGAGTTCGAACAATAATTTTTATTCAAAGGATGTTGAAAACCATGAGGTGCTTACTGCTCAAGTGTTCTTGTTTAACACTACTGTTGAAATATTAAACACTAACTAACCGTTAATATTAATAATTAATCATAATTCATCACTGTAACAATTCGTTGACAATTTGTGCTAATTAATAGCAATTAAGGTTTAAAGTGTACTATAATAGCGTTAAAATCTCATTTACCTGATTCTTTTAACATTAACTAGGATATATTAATCAATGTATTACAATTAAAATTATATACGTGCAATTACATTTTCAGAAATCATCTAATAGGTACCGGTGTATGCATATAATAATTATAATAATATTACGTTATATAGCGTGATAGTTAATACTTATTGTCATCATATGGCCGTACGAGATGAAAAAAATCGGACTTTTTAAACACGCATAGTACTCGTATACTATATAATAAATATTATTCAAGTATAATAGTGTTGTTGTTGTTGTTGAACATACTTCGTGTACACCTGACGTTTAATAATAAGTACATAATATACGAATTAACGACAACGATTGATGGCTGTACCGCACGGGTGTCGGTAATAAGGGTTACGCATTCATGAGAATTAAATACCTCTAATTCCCCGAAGGAAAAACAAATTTGAATGCACGTTGATAGCGTTTAACGGTAAAGTTTATAGTTAAGCCCGAGACGTGTGCATGTATATAATATTATAATACGTATGAAGATTGGTGGAATACCGAACGCGTAATATGGTTATATACTTGGTAACTCACCATAATTGTTTGAACGCTAATAAAGTTAAAATGAACACGTGCGCTGCTGTATTATCGTGGACTCGACGAAAACGTGATGTATTTAGTATAGTTTTCACATTCAAAGTAGTCAACGTTAATTAATACGCACGTTCAATACCGCCAAGTTTGAAATGAAATCGAGACGGACGAGGGGCGAAGTATTGGCTTAGGATTTATGGGATTTTAAGTGGTTATGATTCTGTGCGTTTTTCATTGATGTTATTCTATAACACTTCATGAAGTTCAAGTTGATAGGTTGGCACATACATTACATTTTAAAAGTATTTTTCCACATTTTGAATTTATTACGTATAGAAGTCCACGTATTTTTAATAGTTCCTATGTTATTTTCGACATTCTTAATAATGAAAATAATTATTTAATACAAAAAAAATAATATATCTAAAAAATAACATAACTGTTTCATATGTTTTCAGGCATCGAATAGTACCTACCAAAGTAAATTATATAACATACAGTTTCACGGTATATATGGATATAAATAGTTATAAATATAAAATGATTTGACGTTTATTCGGCACACTTATTCATTATTGACTAAAAAGAAAAACATGCATATAATCTTGTTTTATATTTTCAAGTCTTGAGTATTAAAATTAAAATTTAATTTAACTACAAAAATGATGGAGATTTTTCTGATCTGATTGAGATGTTTCAACATTTGAACATTGTAATGTTTACAAAAATAGTTGTGCCTATATGGTTTAAGATATTTTTTATATTGAAGTGAGTTTTATGAAATAAATTTTGAGTGTTAAGATTAAAAATTAAAAATGTTGTTTAATAATAACTGATTTATATTTTAAGAAGAAATTGAAAACTTAAAGTATATAAATTTATTCTTGTATAAATACAGCACACTTTTCATCATAGTATTTCATGAATTACATAGTATCTATTAAGTGCATGTATAAGTTCACAGTAAATTGTTCAAATTGCGAATGCTGTGATTAATACCATCTACTAGGTAACTACTTTTAGAAAAACAATTTAATAACAACCTAATTAGTTTAAGTAAATGCACGCTATCGTCAAATTTAAATTTCCTAACTATTTTAAAATTTTTTTCGACTTTCTGGAAATTATTTTAATATTGACTAAAAGAAACTTGTGTAGTATCTTGTAGATACGTAATTTTCAAGGAACAAGTACTAAAATTGAAATATTTATGGTTATTTATGTGTTTACTGCAAATTTATAAATATGAAATATACCTTTAATTATAATAATACCATTAATTTTAAATCGAGTAATAAAATTAGTAATAATTTAAAATAATATACTCAAAGTTAAAATATTTTCATTCGAGCATCCCTTTAATGTAATATGCATCACAGCTGCAGCCGTTGGACTGAGCACAAAACTTAATTATTATTATACCTACGTTGTGCGTACGGAAAACATCTTAAAATAAAAGTGTAATATATATATATATATATATACGACGACGATGACGAAAATATAAAGTGTACGAACTATTCAAGTATGATATAAAACGTCAAAGAGGCAGTGAGGTGAAGATATAATTGGAGTGGAAAGGAGAAACGATGATGAGTTAAGATGATAAACTTGTCATATATAATACCATGGTCTGCATACTGCCGTATGTATATAATGTTTTGGATTCCACAACACGTACAGTTTGTGCTTTATTAAACTACTCCCGTATATCTCTCACGTGCAGTAGGTATAATGATATTATGACCACTGTCACTATACCACTATCACGGTAGCGGTAATCGAAAACAGTAAACATGGAATGGGCTCGCGCGTAAACGTAGTACACCCATACCGTCTTCTTATACGCATAGTATACATTTGCAGTATCTATATAATATATTTTAATACTCATACGTATAAGTAGGCATTTTAAAAGTCCACTCTCCATCGAGATCGGAAACTGTGTGAGATCCAAATGTTTCTTCGCGGCAAGAGTCGCATATATTGCATGGCTAAAAACGTTTCTGCTAAACGAGCGCACCCTGTCCAGTGCGGCAACACAAACCTCCGCGGCTCCACGAGTAATATATGCACTACCACATTTTGATCTTAGATGATTCTTATCGATAAAGAATAACGCAAGGAATGAGAAATCAACTGCCTGATCTACGAAACCGCGAGTCTTCTGATCATTCTCGGTTGACTTATTATTGAAGTTCCATTATATTATGATATACCTACTTATTTTTTTTTTTTTTTATTTAATACCAAAAAAGTTTACTAGGCTTCACTGAGTTTAAATTCGTGTGGAGGCTGAGGAGTTATCTTATTCACAACATGTTCTTATAACTAAATTGCTCGTAAAATACCAAAATATAAATGATGACTACGTCGTTATATTAGGATTTGATAAATGAATTAACTCAAAAATAAAACAATTCATCATTTGTTTTTGATACATCTGATGTATTTTCAAGTGACCGCTCATTTCGTATATTTTTTCTGCGAGATAAACCGATTGATCTCTCATCTTGCTCGCAGATGCTTATTATATGTGAATCCGATCGAGCTGCGGTATTTGAAATTCGCAAACGGTTATAAACATGCGCATGAGTGGACGAATTCCTAATTTAAAAATTGTGGTGCACCCCATCGTATCGGTGACGCCCGTCATTAAACTTTCGCGGCACTTTGTATACATTTATTACACCTACCACGTTACGCACACAAATACAAACACACGCACACACACACATACACACATATCATTCTAAGTCACTAACGTCCGTTCACCCGATATTTTTACAACCCGGACGAGTAGTAAAAATTATATCTACAAGAATATCATGTTTAAAAGCAAGTGCCGCTTATATGTATATATTATATTTTATATAGTATAAAAAGATACACCATGATATATTATATTTCTGCGAACCCGTTTTTATGATTACATTTCAATATTCAACATTATTTTATACATTAAGTCAAGGATTATGTCGATACAGCTGGTATTGTACTCATGTTGTTGTTTTTCGAACAAAATCCACGGGAGTTAAAGATGTATCAACACGATGATAACAAAGTCAATTACAATAAAACATTGCATCACCTTAAAAATAAAAAGTATTCTTTAACATTTTTCAAAATGTGTATACTGAGTACCAAACGGATTTTTCTGTAGTTTTTTTTTTTTATTAAAGTTTTCTTTCTTAACGACCATATTGTATTATTTTTTTGCTCAAATTATTTAAATCATATATAGTGCTATTTTAGCTATAAACTATTATCCAGTTAGATTTTGTTGTATAAATTATTTTCTCTTAAGTTTATAGTTATACAAATATTATATTTCTATCATTTCATGTTTGACCGTTCATTATTATTGTTGAATTTCAATGTTTTGATTAATTAGAAATTTATAAATACGATTACGATTTTAATATAAAATATCGATTTTACCTAATTTTTTTGAATATTGAAAATCATCAAAAGCACTTTTCATTTTGATGTAGCTTGATATTTTAAAAGATTTTTAACAATTTTCATTGATAAAAGAGACAATCATCGATTTAAAATTACAATTTTTTCTAATCAGTTAAAAGTAAAGCGTTAGTTAAATAAGTAAAACGTAAAGTATAATTTATTATTTCCGAACACATAGTGTGGGATTCCAATACAATTACCGGATAAAGAGATTGTTTTCGATGTTTACTGCCAACATGATTGTACATTAATATTATATAATATAACTATCGTTTACCTTTTATTTTGTTGTTTTTTGTTCATCATTATAAGTTTAATTTTTATTAGTGATTAATTTTAAATATAACTAATGGGTAGATAATGAAAATCGTTAGTGCAATATCATACAAATGGTGCACTTTATATTGAATACTTTTAGATTCAAATTTAATTTAATAAGAGTATAATAGCCGGTTTGTAAACGCAACTGACTTAATTAAGTATAGTAAACATAAGAACGTGTGATTATAAGCTAATAAACGGTACATTAAAAAAAAAAAGTTTAGTTTTTAGATAGCATTTGGTTCAGAGAAATTTTTTTTTTCATAAATTATGTATTATTGATTATTTAAAAGTTTTTGTAATATTATGAATGTTGTGGTAGGAATAGTTCAGATATACCTCAGCATAATTTGTATCGAGATTTTTATGTTTGATTAAACACAAACCAATAAATTAATTTATAATGAATAAATTAATTTAAACAGTATAGATTATGTTTCATCATTGTGGGACCCACAATATACGCAACCTTTTTTTTAGACATGCAATGTCCCCTACGGGCCCTTCATAATTACATTCCAGTCATAAAGATTCTTGACTTAGCCTCACTTTAGCTGACTGTTTACAAATGTTAAATAAATAATAATTTTTTAAATAACCTTATTACTTATTTATTTGATTTATTTATTATTATATTATTGAAAACTCAAAATTAATAGTCGTCAATACACGGCGTGAAACTTTATCAATTTTTATAAGTATTAAACTTTAATTCCTAAAAGTAAAATCTTAATCGTTAATACATAGCATTTTTGGCTCAATTTTCGGATAAAGCTCATGAACATATATTATTTAAAATCCCAAACGTTTGCCGCACATAAATTTTCTGACACAGATTTGCTAACCAAAAAATTGTAAAAATAATTTTGTATTTTCATATCATTCTAAAACCAAATGTAACACACATAAAATAATTGATTATAGAATAAATAAATAATTTTATTTAATAATCTTGATAGTTACTGTTTCAACTTTGGTCACTTTGCCCTATAAAATACAGATAATAATAAATATTGGAATATAATTTGGCTATCGATCTTTTATCGGCTCTGAAGATAACCCTCATGTTTGGTCAACATCTCGACGACAAAATACGGAAACTCCATATAATATAGTTATGCGTTTTGTGGTATAGTATCTCCCTACGTTTTACAAATCCACTGCCATGACGTTTTAATATATTTGTATAATTATGCATAGGATAATATGGTGTCGATATCGTATGACAAAAACATACACACACACACACACACACACACACACACACACACACACCACATTTATATATATACGTAAACGATTGTTAAATTCAATTTTTTTTCACTTTTTTTCTTGCCGTACGAATGCCGTCTCTGCAGCGACACGTCGAGTTGAAAATGCATTTCGAGCTCTGAATAAGAAGACGACTGATGTCATCTAACACTAACATATCCACACACACATACACTATATTTTGATAAAATGATTTACTTACTACAATATAGTCCAGTTTTTTTTTTTTTTTGTTACACAAAAAAATTATATAAAATATTTTACGTATTGTCGTCTATGGAAATAAAAGCTATTCCGCTACTGACAATGACAGTCGCATCATTATCGTAGTTGAGCTTTTTCACGGCCCGAGATTCGATTTACACAATTAACACACATATACTGAAGTGAAAATATAATAATATTAAACAATATTGTATGAATATAATATCATATAAATCGTCACAACATGTCTGTGAAACGTAATATATCTGGCGATGTGTGTACGCCTAAGTCGAGGATCAATATAGTTAGATAACGAAACATTATAATATATATTATGGACGTTCGCTTATTTGCATATGTATGCGTTTACCGCCTTACCACCCGCGTGACTTAAATAAATAATTATAAATATATGCTTAAAATAGTGAAGAAAATAGTTTAAATCAAGCGTAAATGTGAAAAGAATTTATATCGTTCATTAACTATCATTAATAATAATAGGTATACTACTCCACTGCTTGATCGAGTGAAAAATATTTACTCGGTATCCTCCCCTTGATGCAAAAATAAATTCTAGGTTAGTGCTCCAACAATTAATACAGTAGTACACTTGTACAATAACTGAGGTAGGTACATCTGCGGTCGTGTGATCAGCCGTTAAAAAAAATAAAAATATATATACCCAATGTCGTCAGTAATCAAAAATTCGGTCATTCGTACGGGTCACGATATATTTACCCAAAATGTGCAATTAATAGCTTAGATGGTTGAGTGATGTAAGCGCACTCAATCGTACCACACATAAATATCATATTAAGACGAAGATTTGAACTACATAATAATAATAATAATAATAACAATAATAATAATAATAACAATAATAATAATAATAATAACAATAATAATAATAATAATAATAATAATAATAATAATAATAATAATAATAATAATAATAATAATAATAATAATAATAATAATAATAATAATAGTAATAATAAGAAATATCGTATCGTTGGTATATTATATTATATGCTATAATAGGTACGATTGTATTTTTAGAAGAAAATGTTTCAAACACAAAAAACCCTGACGGCCGGATATTGGACGTATAGATTATTGTCGTTATTGCGTTTTGTCATCGACACAGAGGAATTCGAAAAAAAAAACCGAACAAATTTTTACGGAAAGAAATGAAGGACTCACCGCCAGATTAATATTGTTACAAAATTGTATGTTGTATTGTAAAAATACCTAAGTGAATATTTAATTTTTAATTTTTAATCGAGATATATAAATACATTTGTTGAATATTCTTTCAAAAAAAATTCTAATACTTGCGGTGGATAAAAGTTAAAGTTGTTTAAACGAACAATTATTACACCAAATGCTTTAAATAACTATCATAATATTATTATGTTTTAACATAGGTACAACAATAAGTAACAACTATTTTCCAATAATTGACTTTCTCGTAATATCATTAGGCAAAAATGAAAAACTATTATTTGCTCTACATAGTTATAACCAAATTATCTCCCAAATTATATTGGAACAAAATATTCCCACTCTATTCGTTCAAAAAAGAAAAAAATTGTTTTCGACAAACCGCCAATCACATTCTATTGTAAGGAGTGTATGCAATCAATCGATCAACATAACAGTTTCATTGAAAACTAATTAATTGGGCACTTAGGTATATTATTAATGATTCCATTGTAAACTGCAGGAACGCGTTCAGGAAAAATCAAAGTCTTCAAATAAGTGGAAAATGAGATTCGAATAATCCTATTTCAAACCTCCTGAATCAAGTGAATAAGTTGAAAACGGAAATCAACTTATTCATTTTTCAATATCCATTATCAATCTGGCATTAATCACATATTTGAATCATATAGATAAGCAATCACCACAATAAATTGAATAGCTTTACTAAGAATAAGATTTTAACGCAGTACAAGTACAAAATCTACTGAATGTATATACCAATAGTAATTTTATATTTTTAATCTTGATGAAAATATTATTAATATATCGATCAATATATTTTATACAACAAATTATTAGAAATTTAAAAAAATAATAATATTGTAATGATTTAAAAAAATAAAGCATCAATTAAATATGCTGTGAAAAATTTCGAAATTAAAGTGTACAATTTATTGGAAATGGCACTTGAAGTATATCTTAAAACTTAAATTAAGTCTCAAAAAAAGTATTAATTGATGTAATATGTTTATATATTATAAATGAATTAATACTTATTATGTTTTAATGAAAACAAAAGTTAATTATTATACACAGTGCTCTTGATGTACCATACTCGACGATGCTATGAATTTCATTTTTTCCTCGGTTTTTTCATCGAGTCTTTGTCATTCTCTTGCTGACTAGCAAACCTTTACTCATTGTATATAGTGTCCCTTGAGGGGTTTCAGTACAACCTTAGGCTGGCACGTACTAAATTAATAATGTCGTGTGTGACTCTCGAAGTATCTCCGACTGGTTCGAATAAAATACTGAGAAATTAAATTAAAATAGTTAATAGACCGTCCTTATTATAATATTATTTATTGTAACGGTCCAAGTTTATGTAAATATTGTTTTTATTATGTGCGAAAGAATTGAAGTCTAAATTATAAATTATAATTAACAACCATGAAACAAGAGCTTAAAATATGTAGAATCGTGGAGTACAAAAGTGTCATACTACCTACGGTTAACAGTGTTAAAACTTATCTGGCTGCGATGTGGATTACAACCTGTACAATTTTAATTTGGTATTGGTTTTCATTTTTGTTCTTTGTTATTATAAAATAAATTGTAACAACTTAATTTTCTTAAAATATTGTTTCTAAATAGTAAATACATAGAGAATATATTATAACCACAGAAAAATCCTGAAAACTCGAATATGTATATACTGCAGTTTATTAGGTACCTTAAATCATTCACCGGTCTACAAATCTCTACTCTAGTACATCTATACATATTATAACTAAGTAATACCAAGTAGCCGGGAAAATATCGACAAAATGATTCAATACCTTTCGTCCTATCTATAGGTATTCAATGAATCTCGTTAAAACATTTTTAGATTTTTGAAATTTTTTAAGTAGGAAACTGTTATTTTGACCGTCATATATGCCAAAATTTAATAACTGAGGAGTTATTACTAAATACCGGAGGCAAAATATGACATGTTAATGATTTTAATCGATATGGAGATTTTAGTTTTATGAATGGTGTTTTTTCGAAAAAGACCAAATTAAATTTGGTAAATTGTAAATTGTAAGAAATAATGCTAAATTTTACAATAGAGCTTTATCTAGCTTTTAATTTTCATAATTATTGGAATGTACTAAAATATAATATGGATTGTTCAGTAGTACCTACCTACAACTTTTTCTGTAACAAAACAAAGAATTTTTCTATAAAAATTGTATCATTTAAAAATTTGTATTAATATGATGATTTTTTAACTATTGTTAATATTGTTTCCATAAAAGTACGAATAGTGGTTAAAATTAGGTTTTATCGACTGACCTCTGTAAAAACTAAAAGTTTAAAATTTTAACTTTTACTGATTGATCTCAGCTAATTCTTAAATTATACGATTAAAGTAGTTTAAACTTTTAGTTTAACTGTCACCTTCCCTCCACCATATGTATATAAATTTTAATTTTAAGTATAAAAATTATGGCATCCTTCTACTTATTTTGAGACACTTTGCATTTACCAAAAAGTAAAACAATATCCAACCAGTGTATTATTTTTATCAATTAAAAAATAGCCATGTACGTGTAATGGTTCACGGTGTGTGTGTGTATATGTGTAGAAATCGGCAGACCTTAAAATAAATACTACTTGAAAGAAGAACTAACTATGCGTCGTAACGGTATTGTTATCGTGGTGATCATTGGAAAGATACCGAAAAATACCGAAAGATGTCACCAACGTGAATTTAAGTTGCAGGCGTATATCTACGAATTCGGACAAATTATTATCGTCGGTCAGCAGAAATCGTATGTAGGGATTAACCGGGATATACTCGCAATACGACCCGAGACGTTATATAACGTAATAGCTTAGTTCCTCCAAAAATGAAATGCTTTCATCGCATTGCAGTTTTTCTTATATTTCGTCCTATTGATCGCAAAAATTACGTGAGCGAACGTAAAGTGATGTTATTAAGGTATATTTTGATTGATATCAATAATACGATGAAAACCATATGCAATAATGTTGACTAAATTATACCACGTTACAATCAACCGAATACTATCGTGGTGTCAGAAAATTTCTAGGTATGTAGCTTATTTTATAAGTAATATAAGTAATTGTGCTGTAATAAATTAAATTGCTTCTATACCTCATATTTTCAATCTTGTGGTTTGATATTTTTAAAAATACAATATATTTCGTTCAGGGATAAATTCTCGGACAATGCGCACAACGATCTCAAAGGAACTAACCAAATATCATTCGTTGATTTTTTGAAGTATGATTTAAAAAATAAACGCGTTTTCTTAAATTATAAAGAACAATTTATTAATAACCTAAGTACTGTTGTCATGTTGCCTACCTACTTTTCAATTTCAATAGAAATAATGATCGTACGTTGAGAATATTATAGTTCATATTTGTTCACAGTTTCATCTGTGTTTTCTGTGCCAGTTAACGAAAAACTACCCACGGAGTTATACAATTATCCCAATGTCGTATACAGTCTATGGTACCAATAGAAGAGATACAAAATGCAATCAGTCCCTCTTTGTTTTCGAAAAATCATGTGCACGCGTATATATACGAAATAAAAACGCAACACACATATACACATAAAACCATAATATGGCATGATAGCAGAGCTTTTCAACAAAGTTTTCATGGTGTAACGTTGAAAACATAATGGTAATACTCCCAACGTGTAATAGACATAAAAATAATAATATACGCCTATATAAAGACTGGGTTTGTGCGCATCCGCATTATTTTCACACAATTTGCTGCCTGTAAAATATATATAGCTGTTAGCTCTCTTCGCAGACCCTTTATATTGCACTTTTTTAATTTAATTTCTAATATCATAATATTATCAACTTTTTACTCCAAATTTTACCCCAATCTTACTCCAAGGAGATGAATTCTTTATGGGCAAAACAATGTTTTCTGGATCAACTTGTATAATACATAGGAATTCAATTTCCATTGAAATATTACGTTTATTGCACCCGAAAGCATTATTTTCTCAATTATTTTGTACATCATATTATGTTAGAGCGTACCATGTGGCTGCAAACAAAATATTTTTATTTTTATTTTAAAAAATATCTATTTTTCATCGTTTATATAATAATGAAAACTAATAAACATTTTAACTATATTAAAAATTTTGATACGTCGTTTTCGTAATTTCGATTTTGTTCCCATATTAAAAAAGTATTCCCTAGTATTGAAAATGTACGAAATAGTGCCCATCAATCGAGTGTGATCAAACTAGTATCATCATCTTCAATCACTTGGTGTAATGATAATTTTAGCCACAAAAATTTTTACTTGTATTTGGACAGCCTCAGAAAACTCGATTCACTTCATGACAAATATTACCTACTCATATTGCACAATTTACAAGACAAATATGGAAATAAGGTTAATATTTTTAAAAATAATTCAATCATGACGTAATAATATTACAATTTTAATAAGTATTAGTTTGAGTGTAGTATGGCTTACATTAGTAATGGCTGACGTTTGATAAAGATATTTTTCTTTATTTAGATAATAATATAACTATTTGTCTCAACAATTACAAATATATTTAAAATGTTAATGAACATAATATAGGCACCTTTATATAAATCAGATATAATAAGTTATTTCAATTATTTCCAGCCACAAGGATTCAACCATCTGCGTACCACTAGGAGACTTAAAAACGTTTACCACCACGTTTTTGAATTCTGAATAGGTAATATTCTGTGACGAAATCGGCGTTGACTACCCCTTCCGGGTGATACATCCTTATCGTTTCGTAAAGCGACAAAAAATTTAGTATCGTCAATATTTATGTTCTTTGACGCCTAGTTGCGCCGATGACAGTTGTCATAGTAACAGTAATACTTTCATGTAACGAAACGTCATCGAGCCTGAAAACATTAAATACAATTAGTTTTCTATTTGTTTTAAAACAAAATATCAAGGTTCTTATGACGTAAAAATATTCCTCCAATTGGATGCTTGAAATAAATCCGTGCCATGAAATATTAAAGCATTATAACACAAGTTGTCAACAATTAATGTTTTTAATTATTTATACAATTGTGGTCAAGTTTCAGTGGTAATTAAATTACTTTGTAATTTAGGGGGATTCAACTGATTTTTAACAAGTACTATTTATAAAAATCCGAGTAAAAATCTGTATTTATAAACATAATATTAACTAACAATATTTTTATTACATTATTAAATCTATTATTTTGTATTTTTTTTTTTTTAAGTCAACATAAAAAAAACTAATATATACTCGGAAATTCGTCGCAGAATCGAATATACATTCGTCTCCCATTAATTTTAGTATAGAATTCAGCTATTTTCCAATGCAATAATAGAGTTTGATTCATAAATATGAGTCTAGAATCTTAAACGTAGATAATAATAAATATTATACCATACACAGCAACACAGTATATAAGAATAAACTTTAAGACATAAAGACATTTAAACATTTACCGTGGATGATTATTTGTGTTTAAAAAAAAAAAAATCAGAAAAAAATTAATATAATATATTAATTATTAGGTATAATATGCATGAAATATAAATCATTATAAATATTGAAAAAAAGAGCATAGAGAGTATGTATTTCACCTCCCCCCTCGTTTGATCACCACTGTCAAGTTTATAATTTTCAATTAATTTTTTGTGAATATTAATAAATGACATATGGTATAGGTACTCATGTATAATATGTAAACACGTTTCAATTGAACTTTAAAATTGTTTTTAAATTTTGATTTTTCTCTTGTGCATTTGTAATGTATTAGTTGTAGAGTTTATATAATATTATTTTCCCAAGGTAAGACATAATGTCCGATCAAAACCTGCAATTTCCACCTTGCCATGGCGAATTTATCATTGCGCTCAGCAGTGGCGTCGCGTCGCCGGTGAGATTTTAATAGCCGAAAAGTGGCTACAATGGCTTGTAGTTGTGATGGTGATGGTTAATCCATTTCCGCATTCGATTTAGATTATAATAATATACATATTCGAGAGAACGGTAATAATTTCTGAATTTAAGTCCACTAATTAAGTTGCACAATTAATTATCATCTCGGGTATTATTATTTAGATTTAGCATACTATTTTCATTCGTCAAGTCGCCACCACCAGCCCGCTGTTCTTTGTAGTTTCTTCGTCATAGATCGATGCTATTGTCCTTTTCGAATATTTATCATCTGCGCCTTTGCTGTTGTACTAATCTCCACGAAAGTTTGCCGTTTACCCGGTATTATAATGCACGTTATATATTCGGCTCGTAAAAAAGAATTTCCTCGCATTAAGAAAGTTAATCCTGCGGCTATTTAATAATATACATATATATACGTCTTTTGATTTGAACGAAATTAATAGGACTCGAATCTCTTAAGTAAAACAATTCTAACTCGGCTATTAATAACGGCGTTAATGTTATTTGTCAAGAACTTTTTGTTAAATGTATTATGTTAAATTCAAACCCTTAATATATTTTTGTGTGAAATTTATATAATACGTATATATATATATATATATATATATATATATATATATACAGTATGTTAATTAATTGGAAAGTCAGTAGTTATTACTCCTAATATAACGCAGATATTGAAGTTCCGTTTTTTTTTAACATAATATTTGACTTACAGCCCATCTTTAACACGGTTAAAAAAATCAAAAATTCAAAATAAACAAAAATTTGTTTTTGTTTTTTTAAAAAAAAATTTTGAAAATAGCCACTTTGTAGAATTACTTATAAGTTACTCTGAGAAAAAAAAAAATTTGAAATCTGTTGATTTTTGAATGAATGAAAGCATTTTATATTTTCAAAAAACACAGCAAATTGTATAATCATACGGTTTTTTGATTTTTTTAGCAATTGTATTAATTACTATAAAACATCTTCAATTTCAGCAGTTATTTATGTCCGTATTAATTTAAATTACATTTTAACATTTTAAATTTTATTCATGGATAATGCAGGTACCTAGATTTTTTTTAACTTCATTTAACATTAGTTTTAATTTAATTTTAATTTTTCTGTTAAATAAGTATTAAAATTAAATTCACAATATCGGATAACGTAGAAATGGTATTTATTTATTTTAAAAATAATAAAAGCCAAAGAGCCAAAGAGTAAAATCTACGCATCTGCAGTATCCATGAATAAAATTTTAAAATTATGATATCTAGATAAATAGTAATGACACCGTAGTGACTTCAACAAAGTATAATAAATTAATATTGTTATTGGTATCATTATTTAGATAGGTAATTTTAAATATTTTAATGCCAATTATAATTTAAATATCACACATTCTAACGTATTCTCAGATAATTCAAGGTTTAATTTAAACTGAAATAAAGTTAAATGTAATTTAAATTAATACGGACATAAATAGCTGCTAAAATTGAAGATATTTATTAATAATAAATACAATTACAAAAAAAATTAAAAAACCGTATGATTTTACAATTTGCTATTTTTTTTGAAAATATAAAATGCTCTCGTTCATTCAAAATCCAATCAATTTTAATTATTTTTTTTCACTTAGTAACTTATAAGTAATTCTATAATGTGACTATTTTCAAAATTTTTGTCGATTTTGAATTTTGGATTTTTTTAACCGTGGTAAAAGATGGGCTGTAAGTCACATATTATATTAAAAAAAACGGAACTTCAATATCTGCATTATATTACGAGTAATAACTACTGACTTTCCAATTAATTAATATACTATATATTGCATACAGCACAGAATAATTAAGAACGTTACTTAACAAAAGATAATCATCCGAATAAAATTCAAGATCAGTTATAACGAAGATGATTTGGATTATATGAGACTGTATCTAATTTATATAATCTGGCGAATTCATTAATGTATACTAACATTGTTAATCATCCGTGTCAATCCGAAAAAAAATGTTGGTGATTTTCTATGGATCATGCGCTCTGTCTCTCTCTCTCTATATATATATCATGCAAAATGGTTTAAATCTACCTGGCTAAGTTTCAAGCCGGTCTCAACAACTTTCATCTATTCTGGCCTCGACTCTGGCGCTGTTCTGCTCACGTGCTAGTAATATCAGTGATCGTGTCTCGTATCTAGACAATGTGTTAGACAATTTTTCTTATTCGTGTCATCAGTGGTGCATTTTAGGCTTTATTTTTTTTTTCTTGGGGGGGGGTGTCTTGACTCCTAAATAATATCTGGTATCCATAGATAGTTAATATTATCACATATTTAATTTGTGATAGTGTATTGTAAAATCATATATCATAATATACATTTAAAACATTAGTAGGATCAGCTATAGTTTTTGGGACGAGAGTTATAGAGGTTGAATCATCCGTATTTTTTTTTTTTTTTGGGGGGGGGGAAATTATAAAATATTGTGCTCGTTTTTTGAAGGGTGATGATGATGAACGTGACGTATCTTCTAATTAAGGCGTATATCTTCTAATACATGAAGAAATCTCTCGTTTAGAATAGGGTTGACTACAATAGTTTGATATTTTCATAAAAGAAAAAATAGCAAATTCATTCTTTTGTGTAACCCAATTCGTGTCATTTTTTTCGGACCCAACTATCAAGTTTATCCCCTATACTTGTATTACTCTTATTATCATTCTGCTATTATTACTTTTTTGCATTAGAATATTTTAATATTATTTTAGATGATCGATTATAGCTGTGTATAATGTAATCAGCTTAATATGTACTTTTTGAAAACCCACCTAAAGTTGTTTAACGAATTTATAGTTTATTTCAACAATTATTTTAGAAGTGATCACTTCACTCACACCTAACGTTATAAATGTAATGATATTTTCTAAACATAATAATCACCTTCTTTAAAAATTTGTGATCAAATTTTTGTATATTTTTTTGTAAAAATGTTTATATAAAAAAAAAAAAAACATATTGTAACTATGCTTGACACCATCAAGAAATCCCTCACCTGATGTTCACTCTTTTGGCAATTATATTAATTATGCACTATTTTAGTCTCACATTAGGATTTGGACAAACTACATATATTTGAAAAAAAGAATAACCCAGGTATGCTTAAACAATTTGAACGAAAAGAGATTTATGTTCAGTAAGAAACAATTTTTCATTTTTCTCTCGTTAATTCAAGGCCGAACGGAAATCTACAGATGATGTACCTGCGTAATTATTGGTGCCATGCGTATTTACAATAAGAACGAGCGAGGAGCATGTTTTTCGGCACTAAGAATTTTCCAACGATTATGTGTTAATATATTATATAGACATTCTGACATGTCAGAAATATTGTATAGTAAATGTTTTTCCCGAGGTTATGCCTGAGAATCCACGCCATACGTCTGACTATAATTTCTCGTAATTTAAGTCCTGCGTAAGAAGAAAAATTAAGCACAAGGATAGAGTTCAGATTTTGCCTGCATTTTCTTTTCTCCTTTGGTCTGAAACAAAGATATAAATTTGATTTATACTATCAGCTTAGAACATTTCACTTTTGAGTCGATTTTTTTTTTTTTTGTATTAATAACATTTTTAAAACACAGAAGAAAAACATTTTTTTATAAAATGCTTAAATTTGTTCTATATACACATTTAAATATTTGAGATATATAAAAGGTAGATATTATTTATTTTTATGGAGGTATTACATGGTCGTGATTTATTCGGTTGTAACTCATGTTTGATTTAATTGGTAAAATAAAAGTTATTAGCTTTACATTATTTTATATAACATTTAAAAGCGGCTGGCTGTTCATATCATATTTTAAAATATTTATACAATATTTTTTAAAGTTGTTAGTGCTAATTTTTTCTTTTCATACTCCTATAGAGCTACTAAATTCCAAATAAATACTTATAATAATACCATGACGTAAAAATGGCTCAAGTTAGACGATAATTTGTTAAGGTTTTGTCACTTTCTTGTTTTTAGTTATTCTATTGAATTTGTAAAAATTATTATTATTGTGTTATCTAACAATTCGTTCTAACTGAATGTTTTTCGTCGTTAACCGGGGTACGGAAAATAACATATTATATTTTTATTTATTTTATCGGAGAACTCAATGTTGTATAATATAATATAAACTTTACTATTCAAAAATCTCAATTATTTATAATGTATTTTCTTTACTCAGAAATGGAATCAAGACATCGATTGGAATATTTCTATAGATTTTTTTCCATCTATTACATATGATATAACTTTACATGTTAAGTACGATCATATTTATTGTTGCTATATTTTAAATTAAATGAATTAGTTTTATTTTTTTTATCAAGTCCTTATATAACTATGACTTGGTTTTAAAACTTTCATTTAATAATTTTCTATAACCATTAAACGTTTTTATGTCTACGAAACAAATAAGATACTCTGTATGACACGGATAATTACAATTAGGAACATTTTCATTGTATTATTCAAAGTTCAATTAATTGATTTAGATTCAATCATCTCTTCAAACTAGCTGAGAAATTAGCCAATTTCGAAATGTTGCTTTTGTAATTATGCTTTTGTAATTATTAATAGTATAATTATTTAATAAAAACATGTCTACCCTTATTATATTATGTTAGATAGCTAGGCTTGGAGGCCCTTGAAATAAATTTGAAAAAATACATGAAGTAATAGTACTTAATTAATGCAAGGACCCTAGTAAAATATGCATTTATATTTTAAATTCAATAGTTAAGCATCTATATTAATTATATATCTCAATAACAATCTGTAGAAATGTAGGTAAAGCAATAAACGCTTTGTTTCATTCATATGATCTCTGATTTAGACAATAATATTACCATTATTGTACAATAAAACTATAATTTATACGAATAAATAAGTTAGTAGTTATGTAATTATATATAATATAACTCTTAATATAATATTATGTATCAATACCGTATTATTATTTATAAATATATAATAATTAATTTCAATATATATTGTACATACATATTTTGTATAAATAATATCCTTTTTTTAAGTGTCAACTGGGTCTACTTTTTATTTTAATGAGATACTGTATTTTATTTTTATAATTTTAATAATTTTGGTTGTTATTATAAATATTTCAGACATAGATTTACTACTCGGTTTACTATATTAAGGTTTAATCATTGTAATTTAAAAATAAGATAAAAAGTTCTGTGTTTTAGTTAACTATTACATTATACACTTTGCTTGTAATCTTAAATGCTCATTTTATGTAATATTATCCTACTTATATTATTTATAAAAATGATAATAGTAGTTTTATTTTTATCTATATTATACGCCTATAATCTACAAAATAGACTAGTATTCTCTTCATTAACATCATCATGCAATTAACCATTATTACAGTATTATTTCCAAAGTTATTTCTTGAGAAAAAATATTTTGAAACAATATTTTGAAAATTGGAAATACTAAAAACTAATTCCTAGATCTTCGAATTTTTTCTAACCTTTATTTTATTTCAATTAAAAAAAAAATTATTCTGATAAATTGATCGGACACCGTTTAGCTATCATAAAAAAAAAAAAACGGGAAACCAGTGTAATGCTGATTTTATATGAATATTTTTTACGATTCCACAAATGATCGGCCGGAAACGTCAATAACTTTAACGGCTGTGTATACAAATGTAAAACTCTGAAAATAGTTTGCATCCAATGATTCATAACGCATGAGTGCACCTTGGTATATCCATTGAATATGGTGTATTTGTATTTTGTACCTTTTAGGCTTTATGGTCAAGTTCTTTTTCATTTTGTGACGCTATAGTATTGATGGGTTGAAGATAGGTTTCAGCAAAACATTTTTTCAGTAACACTGAACAGCATAAATTTAAAAAAAAATAAAAAACTATAAATGTACCGCAGAAGTTTTAAGTAAAACTCGAATAATATACTTAATGATTTAGACGATATGTATAGTCAAACTATTGTTACTAGATGACAAAAAATCAATAATCATTATTACTTTGCACAACTTTGATTTCAATATCTAATCACAACCACCAATATATAGGTAGTTTCTATCTAAACTGTTTAAATGTTTGGTATTAATGATTTTTCTTTTTTTGTGTCATTATACTCATGTATTTTACTACAATAGTTATTGTACTATAAATACTACACTATAACATGTCTTTATTAAATTTGTCTTCAATATTTTAAAGAACAATAGTGTAAAGTAGACTAATATTATTATCATCGATTTTTACCAAAATAAATTTGGTTGCCCCTGATGCATGTGAATATATAAGTAGAGTTTTCAAATAAATGTAAGGAAATATGTATTTCATTGTAATAACATAAGAAAAAATTTTGAATAATATACATTGCAGTAAATATTTTAAATATTTTAAAGTGCGTATATCCTAAACAGTGGTCCTTGTCGGTGGCATGGCGTGAATATCTAATTGTAGTGCAAATTATATCGTGGTGCGACATAACTACTAATACCAACTCTGATTGATCCAATTTTCAGTTAATTTTAGTGTACTGAAATCAATAACCAAGGTATGCATTTACTTATAACCTAGAAACAGTAGAAACGTTGAAACACAGTAAAGCCTACATGTTTGACGATTGTTTCCTTTATGTTAAAATATTCTCAAAAAGTATATTAATGTATCAATCCTTAGTCATTTTATATTACCTCACTGTTTGTTTGCATATAGAGTTCATCGCTTAACTTATTTTTCTTTTTTTCACTATCATTTAGTATTATTCCATTCGATTTCCATCGTCACTGTGAATTCAAAAATAAAATCGATTATACACTGACAATTTTTTTTTTAGAATATTGAAAAAGAAGATTTATCGTATTTAATAAACACGAGCGTTGTCACGTTATAATATATTCTAGAAAACTAATACAAATAAAAGACCAAAACAAAAACAACCATTTAAAACTTATTGTGGTGAATCAGTGACCTTGCGGAAAACGTGTATAGTAATTATAACATTATATTATTATCGTCGTGCCAGATCATTTCGCAGACTCGAAAGAGAGAAAATCAGTACGGGTAAACAAATATAAACTTTATACTATTATTATTGCGTTGTAGCTTTATTTTACTTATACTAAAAAACGTCATCGGTTACCGATATACTTGTATTAATTTATGTTTGCTCATGGTTCGGTCAAAACAAAAATCCAAACAGACAATTTTAAAACAATCGTAGTAACGAAAATGCCTTGTTATTCGTTTGTGCAGAACGTCTTGAAAGTTTGAAATTCTCATTGTTAAGGTAACGGATGTAATATAATGTGTAGGATTAGATGTTCTTACCACACTGGTCGGTTAGTTCACTAATTTTCGCTTACGCCCGTTTGTGGTAGCATATTTAAAACTGTGTTCTAATCATGCAGTTTTGCTATGTAAAATGTTGCTATATAAACCGTCATGCTGTGCGTGAGTGTGTGTGTGACGTGTGTATATAATATACATATACCTTGACGGATTAAGTTGACATATCGAATTAATTTAGGTAGGATACATCGTCGCAGTCTGTAGTACGTCCATGCACGGAACAATTATGATGGAAACTATCATTTACAATGCACATATACTATTTTCAACGCTATGAGATTTTTTAAATTGTAATTTTTCAGGTACTCAACTCGCTTAAAAATCAAGATATCGTAAAAAATAAACTTATTTAAAACATACATAATGTTTTTCCCATGATATTTGATAATAAGTCACTTTCTCTAATATTAAAGCTAACAACACAGAATTTGAACTACTAAACACAGATTTGCTATGTTGTATGTTCGTAAGGCGGATACAATATGCGATGTGTAGTGTCATCTTAAATATAGCAGCTCGGCACAATCAATAACAAGCAGCATTAGAAACGTATGCATAAATATATATATATCTTAATAATAAATAATAAGTATAATAATATATTCAAAAGAATAAAACGGGCAGAAACAAGTAATAGAATAAATATTAGACAATATAAAAAATAGCAATATAAGGATATACAAAATAGATATAGATATTATAAGCTTATGTCCGTCCCGAGCAAGAACTGTCCGTACGTATCAGGTTGTCCAATTCATTTAATATAATATATTATGTACTCAAATATGTATATTTATATCAAAAGTTTGTAATAATACGTAATAATAATAGTTTGTAATGCAATAATAATCTATGGTGTATAACTATAAAAATAAGTATAGCATAGGCTTACATTACCAAATATTGTCAAAATACTTTTTAATTTTCGTCCCAGCATACGAATAAAACAATGGAAATACAAAATAACAATAATAATATTTAGTAAAAGGATTAACAATTTCATGGACTACTGAAATATATTTTTAACGTGTACTTGTTTATTATGTTTTTGGGCTGAACACAAAGAAAACTGAGAAAAACGAATGAATATAAATCCTTGATTATCACAAGCCTTTAAGTTAGTGAATAATTTAAATTTTTTTCAATATCAATATTATCAATTGATAACCATTTGTGCTTTATCGAAATAATAATAATTTATAATAATAATTATAATTTTATTTAAATATTGTATTCTTAAATATTTAATGAAACGACACCATATTTTAAAGCGTCCTGGCATATCCTTGTGGCTGTAATTCAACATTTCAACCCTTTACTTGTCTACTTTTATTGTAACTAATTCGTAACCATTTTCGTAAGCTATAACTACATAATCAGAATTATTTGTAACTTAATCATTCGGTTCTAGTTATGTAACTTTTCATGCTATATTTTTACGATATAAATCTCTTAGAAAAAACTTCACAAACAAATATTTTGACAATATACGTGCTTTGCTTTCAAATAATATACAAAACAACTATTCCTCGTTCACTTCACATGTGTATGTATGTATTGTTGTATGTGTGTGTGTGTATGTGTGTGTGTTATACCGACTAAATTACTCCTTCTATAAGATAGCTGTAAAAGCGATAACTAGGGGTACATGCATTCTATAATCAGTTTTTCATGACGACAATTTACACGCGACCCCCTCAGGTCTGTTTGTTTTTAAGTATCCCGGATGGACTCTTTTGTTGCCCTTTCTCATTTCCTCATTTGGGTAAATTAGATTACTATCCATCTACAACGGCGGGTTCACCACCATATTATAATATATTACAAACCTACCATTTACTATTATTGTAGACCATGTTCGCGTTTGATTATGACCTCAATTCGATCTCCGGTCCGGGTCATTGGTGCACGGGACGACATTTTAGAAGTTATATTATTATTAGGTACACGTGTACCACTATACTGGTCCATATACTGTCCAGAATAGTAAATACATATCATATGTTTATATTTTATAAAAATTGGAAGGTATATATTATATATGTATGTATATACATATTAGTATTAGCGCAATATAACGATTTTACGAGCCACGTGTGTATGTTTTGTGGTTTAATTTAGACCCTTTTCGCGAGATCGTTTTGTCCTTCAAGGAATCATTAGAGTCTGCCACGACACCACGTTATGACATATTTTGTTTTTAGTACGCTGCTGCCTTAGTTTTGAAAATAATGATATATAAAACGAATACGTGCATTTATTTAATTATATAAAATAATTGTTTAAATAAATAAATATTAAATATCACGCAATGATAAGTAAAAATTATAATATTATTAAATTGACATTAACATTTAAAACTTACAACTATTAAAGTATGAGCTTATCAAACGTTTATAGAAATTTAAGAACCTAATATATACTTATGGTATATACTTTTGTACAATTATAAAAATAATATTTATAAATCATAATTGAATATTATATTAAGTTGCGATTTGCAAGTATGTTGCTAAATAACTATTCAAAATGTGTTCTAGGTTCACCAATAAGCTACCACCTTTTACTGTCTCTTGGTCTTCCACAGAATCTTCATTAGGTACTGCCGTAAATAATTTATTGCAAAGAATAAACTTTGTTTAAGTGTATTTTTAGTTGAAATAAAGTATAAATATTATGAATCTTAACATGCATTATGTAGATAAATATTTTGAACTAATAACTTTATGTAGTGTACCTATGCTTAGATATTGATTTTTTTAGAGCTTTCATGTAAATCGTAATATTTTCTATGTATCGAAGTGACGAAGTTATATTACCTATAACTGTTACATACTAAAAATATAAATATAGAACTTCGAAATTGGTTTATACATTTTAGACTTGTATCTCGATTTATTATTATTTTTGATGAACACTGCTACTAAAAGCCCGAGTACAAGCCCTTCCTTAAGAAACTTCTAATGACTTATATTATATGCATTATATTATATAAAATCTAAACGAACGAATGTGACCGTTCGAAAGGCAATCACGTATTACACCGGTAGAAATAACTTTGTACTCCATGGGTATAGATACCTCAAAAAAATTTATTATACCTAGTAAATTAAATTTCCAGTACCACATTATAATACAAAAATGAAAACAAATACTATTAACTAAATAATGGTGGCTTAGGTCAATTGCAGCGCGCATTTTTCCATAATATCCATATTTCTCTTGGTCATTGCTGTGCGTGGATAATCAATGAAATGTAGCATTGTTAGAAATGGGTGTGAGAGCGCGTTCACCGCAGTTATCCTCTCATGTGGCATTACTTTTAGCATTTTGTATATCAAGTCTGCAAACCACGCGATGTCCTTTGTTTTCTGCGGATCGCGTAATCGATCGTGTGTTCTTACTTTGAAATCCTGTGGATTATAAAAAAAAAATATTTATTGAACCTACTAACTTGATTTTAGAAAAATCATAAATTTTTATATATTTTCACAATTTTGTGTTCGATGATTCTTATAGTATATACAATGTGATTCGTTTAGGATGATCACTCCCATTTTTTGATTGTAAAAATGCTAAAATTTGGATTTTTAAGTTACCATAATAACTATGTTTTCCGCTATTTTTATTTATTTTTTTTATGAAATTAGAGATATTATGTTCTATACTAATGCAAACTTTATTTTTTTTCAAATGGGAATCCTATATTTTCCACACGAAATAATATTCAGTTAATTTTTCTGGAATTTTTGGTGTAACGTAATAAATTTCGGACCAGTGTTTTCGGAATTATTCAAATTTGAAATACCGTGTGAAGGTGTTAAATCAATTAAGTACCCGATGATTAGTTTTACATATTATGTAGCATTGAAAAGAAAATATCTATTATGATTACAACTTCATAATCAAAGCCCAATGGTAATTAATTATTAAAAATACTTATACGGCTACAGATATCTGTTGCATTATAAGACTCGATGTATACATATGGGTATGGCATTATAACATATACAGGCTAATTCTTTTCGTTACACAATTACTAATTAGTGCTTATACTTAATTCGTTATTTCAAATCAATAGCACATATCGATGATGAATTAAATTACAATGTTACGTACTATAGGAATATTTCCGTAATACTTAAATAATTACAATAACTCAAAAACTACTAGTTCGAATTTCGATTTTGATTATTCAAAATTCACAGAAAAATGAATCCAATGGTATACCGTAGTGAAAAAAGGGTATTCTTATTTGAAAAACTAAAGTTTGTATCATCACACACCGTACTATGGAGGGATATAGAAATAAATAGCTTTTGTGGTGATTTGAGGATTAAAAAAAAAAAAATTAAAGTTTGGGATTTTTACGAACAAAAATGGAGATGAGCATCCTAAATGAATCACTCTGTATATTATAATAATTGTTTACTTCCTGAACTTTCTATTCTAAAAAAATATTTAAATTTTTTAATTTGGATGTTTGAACTGTTTACTTTTTATCATGACGTATTAAAAGCTCACATAGTCCCATTCCCGGTCTAGCTAACCTCTAAATAAGTCCTTTGCCAAAGCATCTCCAGCACTATAATTCTTATTATTTATAATACTTTGTATAGGTCCACATATGTCGTATATATAACATCATAACATCGTTCTATAAGCTTTGAAACCCAGTCGACTCCGCGGAGACGGTCTTAAGTGTGGTGGTGGTTCCCCTACGCACATAGCCAACGCCGGTGGACACATTATTATTATAATAATACGAGGGAGACAAAATAATACTCAGTGAACAATCGTCATCGTTACTCTGAGAGTAGCGTTATATATTTATCACGTATGCTCAACGACCCACAATGCGTGAAAACGGCTAAAAATACCAAAAATCATATTTGAAAATAGTATATTATTATTGCATGATGTATGGCTACACTAAAATGCCGAGAAATGAACGGAAATCGTTGCGTCCGCGTCGTCGACAAAATGACGAGTCATCAGCATATATTTTTCGTCTCCTCGAGGAAATATATATAAAATACAAATAGTTGTTCGATTGTGTTATGTAAATGCCAAGCGCCCGAGCGAGTAGTGCGAATGACGTTAGTGGATATTTTTCTCGCAAATAAAATGATTATATAAGTTAATACACATCCACACGAGTTAGAATAGTAATAATAATAATGATAGACTGAAACACGGTATACTAAGGTAGTGTAATTAAAACAACCAATACAAAATAACAATATTTTTTTAAAATTTTTTAATTAATTTATTTTCAAGGAGGGTCCTATAGTTATTAGACCTCGATGTAGGTTTTCTGATTTGTAGATTTATTTTAGTTACAGGAACTGTAGAGGGTTAAACCGATAAGCGCGTGAACAGTTCATGTGTATCGAGGGTGAGTAGACATAGATAACGCTGATAGAATCCCATTGTGGTAATCCATCCGACTGCTTGCAGCGGTGCAGTACCGAGCGGTTAAACCGTTCCGCCACAAGTCACAAAACTAGTTATTTATCAATCACCAGGAAGAGAAAGACAAAATGCCGTTTGTCTCAGATTGAACGCAATATTTCACGTATTCATACTGTATATATTTTTATATGTTTATTATATATACAAAAAGAACATGCCTATTTTATGTACCTATTTTCTAACATCACCAATAAAAATATCCTCTACTTTTTTTCCACTATGTATATACAACCAAGGCAGTTAACATACCTATATTCATTTAAATAAATATCCGACCCCGGAGTGAAGCCAGGTTTTATTCATTATTCAGTTAGGTATAATAAAATATAGGTTTGAGTAATCAAACTCAGTCAGGAGTAGACTATTGTTTGAGATTACACTAGGTATTAATAATTCGCAAAGGAATTCTATTCGATTATTTTTATTTAACTGATCAAATGATAAACTCGAAAAACGTACCATATTATAGAAGTATAGAACAATTATTAGGTAGGATTTTATTGTGACAACCAAGATGATATTAAAATCAAATAAATAAAATGTTATTCCTAAATACTATTATTGTAAAAGTACGTAACATTCTTTATTCGTATCAACATTAATTGGTTTGCTGAAAAAAAAAAAACAATTTTTCAAATTATGTGAAGTGTTTTAGAATTAGACTTTAATGCATCATAGTCTTGCAAAATGTCCTCGGGTAATTTTATTTTATCGTACCAATATTTCATTTACTTGAATATTAGTTTTTTATTTTCTCAAAATACTTGTAATGCAAGTATTTTTAAGTGAAAACAATAACGAATTTAACTATTGGAAAAATCATCAATTAACAAACTAAACATTACCGAATAGTATGGCCTTTTTTAACGCCTGTATTTTTCTCGGGCTACCAATATTAGATATTTTATCTATCGTCGTTACTAAATACGTTTTCCGTTTCTGTAAACAGATTCAAGTGATACTTAGATATGTCTGTGATATGCAACAACTGTAGTTGTAGTCGCTAAAAACTTGAGAACTTTTTAACAAATCGATATTCATACCGTATTGTTCCGGTGAAAGACGTAAATAGTTTTTTCCGTCCTTCGAGAAATTTGAATTCAAGCTTTCTGCCATCAGACACACGTTGGATTAAAATCAATGGTTTTCTAAAATAATTATTTTAGCTTTGACATTACTTTTTTTTTCATGGAAAAATAACAATTACTTTAAAATTAAAAACGATTTTATTTAAGCCTATACGGAACATATCATCATTATCGTTATCATATTAACATATTATGCTAATATTATTGTCTAATTAATTTTAAACGACGTCGATTTTTAGGTATCTATAGCCAGCCTAAATTAAAATTAATATTAGATTAATCTAAGAAATTTATGGTGTAGCTCAATATTACATTGTTTTATTTTTATAAAATGACAATGTTCAAACTTGAAATACCTACACCAAGAGTGTCCCTACCTTTAACTAAATTGATATTTAAAGTGTGGTTATATATTGATAATGATATAATAAATTAAATGAATAAAAATATGAATTGCGTATATCCAATGTTCTTGTATTTATTCAAAACTATTTGGTATATAAATTATTTTGGATTATACTTTTGTCAAACAGCCAGTAAATATTATTATACTACGAATAATATATTTTGTGTATTGTATATTTATTAACTTAAAATTTATTACTGTTATTATTTTTCGTCGAACAATTAAAAACTAAGAATTATTATTATTACTATTCCGCGACTATTACTATAGACTATAGTATGTGACCGTGATACGCGTGCGATAAATATACCGTTAAATTTCATATCCCTTCGTATGTTACCTCATGGCTACGTCACATTATAATAATATTACAATACGCATGTTTATTCTTATACCACGAACGTTGTAATGTTCGAATACGCGCATACTCGCTTTTGGTTTAACGCAGATTTGTCCCCTATATCCTCGAAAATAACATGACGTATTATACGCAGAGGCCATGATACCTTCGACTAGTGTTAATGTAAATGTTTTCCCAATAGGGCCGTTGCCGTTGCTGTTTTCTCCAAAAGCCAATAGACCAAATGTATATATGCACAATGTGTCTTTCCGTTCTGTCGTCTAAGTGATGGGTGATATACTTCGATCCTCTCAAATGTAAAATATTTACATTTTGAGTTGTTATTATGGAAAATATTTATTTCTTGAGATCCAATGAATAAACAAAAAAAAAAAAAAAAAATGTATCCTTGCACATTTAATTCAATTTTATATTGCCATATAGTGATTGGTCGATTTATAAATAGTTAACAATCGTTAGTCTAAGATCTGCTCTTTTTGATACTTGTAGAATATTTTTATTATTTAATTTTAATTTTCAAGTGATTTTTTTCCAAAATATAGATTTTTTTTATTGTATTTGTCTGTGTATTAAAAGAGTATGAATAATCGATTCTGAAATAAAATTCCTAGACGCAAACTTAATCCCCTACTATACATTTAAATTGTCTAGATTTCAGTTTTATTGTTTGATTGTAGCAATAATAATTCATCAGAAAACGTTAATTATTTCATTCAAATTTTACCCATGTTAAAAGAAATCCTATATATCCACCGCTGCAGCTATACAGGAGTTTAGCGGCTGATAACTAACGATCTATAAATAGGGTATGAATCCACCTCCAGGGGATTTAGGTTGTTTCACCTTGAAATTATTCCATCCGAAAATAATTACACAAAATATAATACTATTATCTGCGATATGTAAACAAATGGCAAATGTGCGTATAATAGCATGTTTTAGTAGGGTGATAAACCGAAAAAAAGTCGTAGCAATATTATATATTAGACACGCAAATGTAAACATTTCGTCATTTAATCTCACTATGTCATAAAACGAACAAATAAACGAATTGAATATCATACCTATAACATACTCTATAAAATATGCGATCAGAGCTTGTGTAAACCAGTTGGTTATAAATGACGGTAACTGCGGGGAAAACGTACAATTGAAAATTATTACACGCGTGTTCAATCATAATAATGACACTTTGGTTAACAACGAGTATTATTATAACGGTGTAAATGTGTTTCATAGACAAACACGCTAAGCGTGCAGTGTTGGTAATCAAAACAATTATATCCGCGCAGTGAATAGAACAATGGTTAATTAATATTACATCGAATACCGTTTTGAACCGTTTAACTGTCTAATATTATTACTTATTGTATTGAATCTATTATCGGTTAGAAAAAAATAAAATATTGTTTTCCGTACTAAATTTTTAGACTGAAAACTATTTATTACTCAAAAAATGTAAAAAAATATATATAATTACCTATCTGTATTTAAATTATGTAAATTTTAAATTTTAGGTAAACTAACCGGGTTCTACCTGCTTTATCATGTAAAAAATTTCTATTATAGGTCATTTAAAATAACAATAATAATGTTTCTAATATAATATACGACGTCAAAAAGAAAGAGTGTAACTGAAAGAAATAATTAATTTTTTTGAAAGAATAAGAATTCGATTTGAATTCTTGATGTTATCGATAACATATTTAAAACGTTTATGATGTATTGATGTTTTATTTAAGTTCAAAAATATCCTATAAGTTCTAAAAAATATTCTTAGCTTGGTTTGGCTTTAACAACCACGTAGCGTATTTGGGAATGATTTTTTCGAAACTATACTGAGAGATTCCAAAGCGTACCTTACGATTCACGTTAATTCCAATCTTGACAGGTATTGCACTTAACTTTTTACGATCGAAAAAAAAGAGGAAAAGAAGAATCTTTTTTCCAAAAATAAAATCGTACCTACTTTATTCATTTCCAGTAATCCAATGTAGTTACCCCTTCTACCTTTCATCACATTTTCGCAGCATCAATAATACGATGTATTATATATTTGTGTGTGTGTTTTTGTGCATTGTTTTATTTGAAATAAATATGGTTAAGACTATTTAGAGGTTTTCTATATTTCTATAGCCATATTTTTAGTAATTTTATTTATATATATATATATATACATATATATAATATTGTGTATTGTTATGTAATTATACTTTTATTTTATCGCAAAGGAAACATTTGCCAATAATTTAATTATTATTTTTCACAAGACTATGTTCGTTTTTTGTTCAAAAAAACAAAATACATTACGTGATAAAAAACTTTTGTCATCAGGTGTTACAATCATTATTATAGTTTAAAAACAATAATAATTAAAAAAAATAGTTTTGTTTTTTGAAACAATGCGTTTGATTTATGGTCCTTTTATTAATAGTCTAATATAAATCTTCAAAAAATATGGAATGAGAAACAAAATTAAGTTAGCTAAGTTAGCTTCAATTGAAGTATACTAAAATTTGTTTAATATGAAGAATTAAAAATAATTTTATTGATGCGAAGAAAAAAAAATGTCTTATAATTTTATACTCTGAACCCTTTATATCATTAGCCCAGTACTCACTCAAATGAGATGTAAATTATTATTACTATTTTTTGGTTTTTTCATTGTATTTAACAATTACATTTCTTGCCAATTCCCTTTGCTAATGTCCACTACTAAGTTGTACCTATTATAACAAAGTGAACAGGCTATATTATCAGTTTTATCACTTTTATCCCAATGTATAAAATCAGTGTGTTGCCAGAATGATCCCCGGGCATGCGTTAGTGTATTACCATACAACACTTAAATCAGATTTGAAACTGGATGATTTTCGATTTTAATTAATAGTGATTTTTTTTTTTTTTTTTTTTTTGGTCTGAGCGTGCACCGGCTTTTGTCCGGATAGTATATTCATTTTTTAATTTTTTATTTTGTAACAAATATAAAAATTATTGAAATATTTTTCATAGCTATAAAATAAATTATTTTTTTAAAGAAATAATAGATTTATAAACTGTTTTTGAAAAATTGTAAGTATGATAATTTTTCAATTCGACATTTAACGATGCTAATAATTTAGTTTTGTCGACAGGCCTCGAGGCCTTGCAGTTCGCGGAGCTCTGTGCTATGGAATTGCTCGCGCCGCCTTCAATCCCTTCACGGCTTTGCGTTTCAGTTGTATTTTATTTATTTTGTATTGTCAATTTAATTTTTTTCCGCTCTTCTGAATTCTATTATTCTTTTTTAACTTTATGGGATTAGTCAACTTTGTCCACCATCTTCACATGATCTTGTTCCCATATTCTCACCCACACATACTTTCATGTCGCCTTCAATACAATCCAATCGTAACTTCGTTGCCATTTTTTCGCTTTCTTCCTTACCTTATTGATTTTCATGAAACCTCTTACTAATTGTTTCATCCTCGTAGAATATTACGTTTTATCTTTTACTTTTCTATAATTCATGTTTTTTTCTAAATTAAGCCCTACATACTAATTCATTAATATTTTTTGTTTTCTATAATAATAAGATGGACAATTATTATTTAAGTATACTTCCTAAATGACCTAAACCCATGACAAGGTTTAACATAAAACAATTCTAGAATAAAATTCAAATAATTGTTGCTGTCTACTCAACTCACCTGGAAACGAATCCAACCGAGGGAGGGCTTCACTTTATCTCTCACCCACTGTCTCTCCGAGGGGGATACAAAGAAATCAGGAACGTCCAGCAATCGTATGAAAAATTGGACCAACTGTTCCTCTTTGGGGTTGTCGAACAACTTAGCACCAGTGACTATTTCTGGCATGATGCACCCCAACGACCACATGTCCAGGCTGTGGTCCAGATTACCTTGGTAGCATACTTCCGGGGCGCGGTACGGGATCGCTTGGATTTTCTTATTGTGCATGGTGTGTGCATCTTTCGCATAAAACGCCCAACCAAAATCGATAATTTTCACCCGATGATTATTTTTTGCACAAGAACAGAACATTATGTTGTCCGGCTTAAGATCAGCGTGTACGATCCCCATTATCTTCAAACCCGCCAAACCTTGTAAAGGAGAAAAAACATAAATATGATATGATAATATAATAATATAATATAATAATTTAATAATATAAGATTCACCTCCATAAATTAGTGATCATATGATTACGTAATTACGTACAAAAGGTTTTAACAATTTATTTTTATCTAATAGTACCTATCACAAACTAAATGGAATTTCTTATAATATGGTACCTACTTAGAAAACAATATTTTCAGTTATGAAAATATTTTTCATCAAAATTGGATCAAAAATGTCAAAGAAAAACTTGGTGAATCTTAAATAAAAATTATTATTTCATATTTATTAAAATTGGTAATCAAATAGTGCATAATAATTGTGTTTCACTATTTCAAAATTATAATGTGCTCACTGCTCAATAATACCTAATTAGATTAAAATAAATGCAAATGTTTTTACCATTTATGGAGTTATTTTACTTATTCAATCAATTTTTGTGAGATTTGATTATTATAAAGAATTATTTAAAATACTTATATTTCTGATAGTAATTTTACAAGATTTCTTGATAGCCAACTATCACCTCCACCTCAATTGGAGGTGACTACTTCTACAAAATACATATTTTCATCAATCCATGTTCAGGTGGGAAAAAGGTGGGGGGTGGGTGATTATTAATTAGTTAAAGTGTAAACATTTTCATACTTTTGCTAGTGATTTATAGTTTATGGATTAACTTATTAACTTTTTGTTTATATAAACATCATAAACATTATAAAAAACTGGAGGAAAAATATAACTGCAAGTGCCAATTAATTTAAAAAATGATCACTTTAATGTTAAAATTAAAAATACATTTTATACAAAGAGTTTCTATTTAATCACGTTTGAGGTGCATCTGATTTACTTTTATAATGTTTATCAAAGCAGCTACCTAATTATATTACGTACTTATATAACTTCAAGAGTGCTAGTTAGAAAATTAGTCTCTATAATTAATTATCTCTAACCATAAGTATTGTCATGATAATATATGTTTCATTATATACATTTATTACATTTACATTCATTTTGACTTGATATTATTCAACGATGTACCTATAATAATATTAACTATTATGTACCCAATAAATTCATATATTTCTCTCGTCGATAGTGCGCCCACTCTTGCCCACTCGTCGAATGTACCTATATGTTCCGTGCTGTACACCAAAGGTTTCTCTTAACCTTTTGAGGACCATGCGTCCATGCCAACTTTCATAATATTATACGAGTTCACCCTCCTCCCGCTTGCCACTATAAGATGTTGGTTATATTGGATTAATATAAATGAAACGTCGTCAATTTAATTTATTCAATATATTAACAACGTTTTCATGGTTTGTGAATTTTTAAAAAGGTTCGCGCCTCTCTATGATGGGAGAGAAGGGAAAATGCGCCCCCCAGATTAGGGTACATAGGGCCAATTAAGAGGAGGGATCAATGGTCTCCTGTTGCCCCTAGTGGAAATTTTTTAGGGGTGGCAAACTTTAAAACCACCTCTACGTATATTATACTAGGTTTCGTTACCCCGCGTTGCCTGGAGTTTTATCTCCCAATAACATGAATTATGGATATACGTATTATACATAGTTTCAGTGGTTCCGGCTAGGTGATGTTTTTTTTATTACTATCGAATTTTCAAAAATCCTTTCTGAGACTACGATGTTAGTTATTTTATAGTTGTCTATCGCTGTCCGTATGTAAAAATTCAGCTCGATCCGTCCAGCGATTACGTCTAGGCGATGATGAAGCAATCAATTAGTCAGTCGGACTCAGAATAAGTTGATATCATCAAAAAATATTCCGAAGCTCATAAATATGTGTAAGAGAGAATATAAAGTGTTTGAAATAAAACTTTACAGAAAATAAAAAACACTGGACCCACTCACGAAATGATTATAAAAACATGAAAAATATTTATTTGGAAATTTATGCATCTAAAAGGTTTACGGTTACAGCTTACATTTGCTGTGTACGAACTTTCACGGATCGGGCATAGCGTGAAGTAGGTTGTGGTGGAGTTGTGGGTTATCGTGATCGGTGCGCGGTGTCGGTGGCGGTGACATGGAAGGGGTTATTTGGGCGGCCACGTCTAGCACAATGTGCGTCGCTCGCTGCCGTACCGCGAACTATTTTATGCTCTTTTTACCCTTTAAAATGCGAATTTCGAAGAATCCTTTCTTAGTGCGCCTATGTATAGCAATAAGTACATTTCCTAAAAATTTCAAATGAATCGATCCTGTAATTTTGGCTGCTCGTTGATTCCACCCTTCATTTATATATAAAGATTCCCTATGGGTTGGATGGGGCGGCTCGATTTTGTTGTCCCAGGCAGGCAAAATTTGAATTACGGCCCTGAGCGTACACAATACGTATGAGACGGTTACGTACCTTGCGCGATTTGCCTGACGATCAGCCTGCACATGGACAGCGGCAGCATGCCCACATTGCACAGCACCGCGTGCAGAGTGGTGCCCAGCATTTCCATGACGAAGCCAATCACGCCCTTATCCAGTTGCACGGCGTCCAACAGGTCGACGTATCGCTCGCGCACCACGCTGCTCTTCACCCGGTTCAACAGACCCAGCTCCTGCATGTACAGGCTGCGGCCGGAGCTCTTCTCCATGCTCAAACTGTTCAGAACTTTTACCGCAACCGCGTTACCGGTAACCGTGTCCGTCGCCCGATACACCCGGGAGAATCGGCCCACCCCGACCAGATTGTGTACATAGTACTCGGCGCTCTTGGACCGAATCGTTTTGTCCGACCGTCCACCGTCTTTTTCCATGTGTCGGATATAATATACGTACGTGTATATTGCACTCGACCTGTAGACGAAATGCGCACGACAAACCGGTGGTGTTATAAAAATCGAAAAATAGGTACCTATATTATGTACGACATCCGTATTTACAAAATACACATTATATACGCGTACCCGTACAAATCCTGAACTTCGAAACCCGAATCGTCCGGATAAGTCCCTACCGCATTGATATTTTGTTCATTCAATAATATTATAAAAGTGTCACCTTTATAATATATGTAGTTCACATTTACCTGACTCTGCGGATAGCGTGATGGTACATTATGAGGTGCGAAACAAAATATGTTTTGTAGCGTGTATATTAACAATTATAAATAAATCATGTTGTTTAGATTAAATTAGTTAAACTATTCAGACAACGTTAAATTTTATGGTCGTTCGTATATTCTATAGTCATCTAAGAATTACTTCAAACAAAGTATTATGAACTAAGAACAATTGATGTAGATATACTAATTTATTATGAAAAAGTAAAATCAATTACGTTGGTTAGCCTTCTACTACGTTTCTAAAACAACAAAAAACATAATTTTATAATGTTTAAAAGAAAAATATTGTTTTTTTTTTTTTGTGAATTTAATCCTCAATTAGTAATTTAATTTGAACGAGTTGGTTTTGAATATATACATATACGTATACGTTTATACAACTATTGTACTTTATACATAACCTCATAAATATAAAAATTCTGTATTTAAATAAATAAGAAACAAAAAATACTTTTTATCAATCGTGTAAACGATTAGTATTCCTATCTTTAAAATATGTTAATAAAAACGTTCATTGAGTCTGTGTGCATAATTTTTTTGATTAGATAAAAAAAACTTATTGTGTTTAGTATTGCATTCAATTTTTAGGGCATACAACATAAAACTGTTTATCTTTTTTCTTTTGAGTTTGTTTGTAAGATCAATGTATTCCTCGTTTTGCTTAGTTAGAACCTAAAAACTATATGACGTATACGTATATAGAGCACTTTACTTTTAAACTGCATGATTTACACAAAATGAATAATGAATAAAAGTAAAAAAACTCATTTTGCACATTAATATTCTGCTTTGTTGGCAAATTAATTTGACCTATCCTATAATTTATACGTTACATACGATATTATACATTCTATTACGCATAAAATCAATCAACAAAATTTTGGTTGAAAAAAAAATCCATCAACAACAATACTTCAGTACAGAAACTGTTCTTTATATTATTGAATACGTTCTTAGAATACCGTGCCTTTTATACGGAGAGTTTTTTAAACAAACCAAATCAATCTCAGTTATATGTTCACATCCGTACCTATATAGTATACGTATATTTTTGGTGGACGGAATCAATTGTTATTGTATTAATATTATAATTTTCACCGCAGTGATTTGATTGGAAGCTATTTCCAGTGCGCATATTTTGCAAATAATATATTAAGATCAAAAAAGTACGAGAAAAAAACATTTTGCTCCGAGCACTGGAAAAGTCTGTTATGATATATTAAACTATGATATTAAAATTCCCACTAGCATACAATAAAAAAAAATTAGATCGGTCTTTGTGATAAACGCGTTGTCATGCATTCATGAAATCGGGATACTGAATATTTAATTAAAATAAAACTATTATCAAATTTTTAATTATTTGGGTCTCAATGAGTCCCGGTTTGATTATTATAACATTAAATTATTCATAAATATACTTTTTTTTTTCATACGTTCAATCGATGACTAATTAATATAACTTAAGTTTACGTATTGTAACTTGAGAAACCAATTTCTACTTCATTTTTTAAAGTAATGGTTAATAATATTTGTGATAGTTTAGTTATGTATGTATCGCATATAAGTTATATAGTATTTTCAAATACTCACGGAACAACACGAAAATAACACGACCTCGTTTTCAATTCGTAATATTATTATTTTGAAGCTTGAAGCACAGGCACGTATGTTCCAAGATTCCAATAACTATTAGTCACTTAACGTAATAAATAACATATCTTAACACAACACTAATTATGATAATTATCAACGAGCAAAATAAAACTATATAGCATTACGTGTGACAATATGTTAAACATCGCATATGAAAATTTCTGAAAACCGATCGCAATACCAATTAAACATAAATAATAATAGTAACCAAGGAATCAATCGCTGTCACTCGTGTATATTATTCAATTTCATACCACCACAGAGGAAACAATATTAATGTTTGTATCTGTGCAAAGACAATGTACATAATATTACGCAAAATCCATGTTTTTATTATCATTTTCCTACGATAATTGTCTTTACATAGATCACCAAACGTATAACCACAACCGTATATTATCCTACGATTTCTACCTCTATGTAAATAACACGATCCTCATACAATTTATTTTGTTCATTTCCGTAACATAATGTACATAGATAAGTGCGTTTAGAGTTTAGAGCACAGAAATACAGAACATCGCTCTTTGAAGATATGGGTCACATTGGCCCAATCTCACTACCTCTATGTGTCCAACATATTTTCAGTATAACAAGCGTGTTTTAGTTGTTTAATATATTAATTATTTTATTAAGTACTTATGTATAATATTATAGTAATAAATAATAATTCACAGGTTATGTTAATAATATCATTTACGTTAGGTGAATATTACTTCAATTATCTAATATTATAGTCATTAGTTATTACTATACGGATGGTAATGTACGATATGGGTACATATACATACTCCGTATTTAAAATAATATTAGCGTTATATTTAATATGCTTTTGGTATATTATAAATGATTGCTTATCTTTCACAACGCGCGCATAGTATTAATAATTAATATCAACCGTTTATTTTTCTACTGCAGACTTAATGCACATAGACTAATTGTTATTCAGTTTAGTTGTAATATCATAACCCTACTTGATCGTTCCGCAAACCACTAATAAACTGTTATCCGTTTAATGCAGTAAAAATCACGTATAGTGTGGTTAACCGATTTATAATTAGTAGGTAAATTATCATAATACGCTGGGACGCTGTGAGCAATATAAATTTACGGGAACGTTTATAACAGGCGTAGTTACTCCTATGCTTACTTCGAAACGGTTATAATTATTGATCTAGACAGAATTATATGTTAAATATGCATAATTAATAATATTACATGAATATCGTCCCATGACGATCGCTATAACTAATCCTACAGCAGCTATACCGGGAGTTTCAGGACGCTGGAGGTAAGCACATTTCCGATTCGGCGATGTTCAAACAATATATACTTGTATGTTTCTGGTTTACTTTCGATTTTATCTTCTGCTATATTGTATTATTATTATACGTGTTACACTATATACGGCAGGTATAATCGAACTGAACTATCTGCTATGTAGAGCTATATCTATACTATATAATATTATGGTAAAATCGCGTTTATGACATTTATGTAATGCTGTAGTTAATAGTTTAACCGTATTGTGGTTCGTATACACTGGTCTCGAATAGTATCAATAGTAATAATTTTCGGCAGAGTTTCTCGGGAGATATAATATGACTAAAAACATGTGTTTTTAATTTTCAAAAATTTAACTGTGCATATTAAACTATTAACCCTAATTTTCTTGTCAAATTGATTATAAATTACTAGGTGACCGACAGATGTTGTCAGTCAAATTTAAATTAATTCATTTGTGATAATTAAGGGCCGATTATAGTATTGAAATTTATATTTTTTTCAGTTGTTTGTTTGCATTCTTTCTTTTATAAATAATAATGGTTTTTGTACTAATTAAATTATATTTTACATACCTTACTTTAACGTAACCTAATTTTACATTATTTAATATACTCATGCCGCTCATGGTATCATATATTATTTTTGATTATTTAAATTATATTGAATTTCGTATTGGTAAAAATGTCATTCTTGTTCTAAAAACGAATGTACGTGAGGAAATTTAATAATACTCTATAGTTAAATTATCCGCAAAGAAATTAATCCACAGTTTTCTACGTAGCAGATCAACCAATTTCCTCTGGGCACGGCATGAGATATAATAAATTTTAAATGGCACCCATGTCCCCGGTGGATCATGGTCCCTGCCATGTTTCTTGCCGGAAATTATCAATTCTAAAAACACAACTTCCCTGGATATTCTGTGAAAATATTGACTTTGAAAATGTAATCTACTTTCAAATCTTTTATGATCAAATTTGCTTTTATTTTTTAGTTTTTCTCAGGAGAAAAATAAATTTGCATGTATAAAATTCTTATTATTCTTAGTTGATGTATTCATCGTAAAGGACAAACACTTTTTATAATTTAAGATAATGCTATTTCTTTTTTAAATTTCTTTTTCGTTTAGAGATGAGTCACTATACGTGTTTTTGTTTATAATAATATGAAGTTAAATTTATCACCATAGAATGTTTTTAATATGATAACGTAATATGGTAAAAATATAGTTTAATAAAACTAACCGAAATCCCCGTAAAATTACATAAAATAAGAGTATATAGACATGTAGTACATTATAGTATATCTAGTCAAAACCGCAGCGATCAAAAATTAAATAATTTTGTAATATAGTACTGTCTAGAACTTAAATCGAATATCAGATTTCTATTGTGCCGAATAATATTTCATTCTACTTCATTAGCTTCTTATTTCGATAAAAACGTATACATTTAATATGAAATTATAAGACTTATAAACTTATATTTAGTATATAGACTGAATTTTCATCTATTGATTAAAATTATTAAATTTACTAAGAGAAATGTTAGATATACTGAAGTATAAAATGAAAAAGATTTTACGATAAGTATAATTAAAGTATTATACGACAGTATTATATTATTATTTTATAATACGACAGTATTATAAAATAATACGAATAGGTAATGAAGAATTTTAGTATAACTTAAAGTCAAAATACACGATATATATTTTAATACATATTACATTGTATATTTTTAATTTTAGACGATTTCATAATTTTTTTTACCCATAATATATAAAAGATACATTTTTATTATAAAAATGCACTGACGTACAAAATATGAAAAAAATATATGATATTAATATTGCTATTTAATCGATCTCAAGGAATGATTTATAAAAACGTATTAATGACTGCATGTATATGATAAAAATAATATCAACATACATTTTATGCTAATGCAGAATCCGGTCATTTTAATTTTTTGATGAGTTATAAATATATGAAATGTTATTTTTATACTCTACCATTTTTTACCTATAATTTATTTTATTTGTAGATTTGTGGTGGACTGTATAATAATAGTTTTGCCATTTATTACTTTTTTATATTATAATGATTTATAACTGAATATGTATGCTTCATATATATAAAAAAAATTAAAAATATTTATATTTTATAATAACATATTTTTTTTTAAATTTAACACAATGAGTTATTAATCGTTGATAACTATTTAAATGTAATTTTAGGAATAAATTTTAAGTATAATTTTTTTCTTTTAAATAGTTCCGGTTATTTGAATATAACAATAGTCATTGGATCGAATTCATTAGGAAAAAACCAAAAAAATGGTAGTAAAAGCAATTAAAATAGTTTTTAAAGTTACTTTAAAAATTATCATTTTTATGAGTACTATACATCAACACTTTCAATATTTTTTCATCGATGGATTTTGGAAGTGACTTCTTTAAAGTATGCGTACTTTGAATAAAGAAAAAGTTTTTATACGGAAAGAAAAACAAGTCTATACTTATTTGTTGTGGTGTATCATTATATTATTATTATAAAATGTTTTTAACTCCTAGGAAAACTTATAATATACAAGCATAACAATCCATTATTTAAGTGTCGTACTCGTATGTGAGATAAATAGATTTCCAATAATGTATACCCAACGACCCAACCGTGTTTAGTTTTTCTTTCGCGACTTCGAAAATGATTTGGAATAACAATTGCATCTTTCAAAAAGTTATATTTTTATTTTAATACAATATATGTGTACTATTTCTTTTTCAAGCTCCCCCATTGTTACCATATTTTCGTTCATCACTTCGTTTACTTACGTGCATTTATTATAATATCATCACCATTTTGTATAACACGTGTTTTGTTTCTATAATTTAATCATAAAAACAATAAATAAATAAATAAATAAATATACATACTCGTGCGCAACAATCACGCACACACACACACACACATGCATATATTGCATATATATATATATGTGTGTGATATTACGATGTTACAATTTCACTTCTACTGCATTGTCTGCGCAAAGGTAAAATGTACTATATACACACGTGCGCATACATTGAATAGGTTATAAACATGAAATTAAAATTCATCGCAGCCGTTATACTTTACTGAAGTTGGTCGGGCTATGTCGCTACCAGACGTTCGTATATATTATAATATGTGGGGGGGGGAAATTCTGTAAGCAACTATTAGTTGAAAAATAAGAATGGGACGGATACCTTTTTTTTTTAAAAAAAAGCTACTTGAATAAAATCTCCAATATAGGTTTTATAATTCCATTTCTGTTGCATAACGTGAGTGAATAATATTATTAAACTGTATTATAACAAAACAGTTCGATGTCGTCGAATAAAATTAGTGTGAATGCATATAGATTGTATTTAATAATAAATGCTTGCTATAATGATATTGTAAATAATCTAGGTAGTACGTATTATAATATATAATCCGCGAGTATGGTCGAATCGCATTTGTAATAAATGCATAATATGCATCGTATATTATACATCCAATAGGAAAGTACTGAACTCAGATCTATAATTATGATTTGATAATAACCCGCCGACAACATTCCTCATCTATAATTACCGTGATCTGACCGCACTAAATTCGGAAATTGGAATGGGGGAGGAATTTAGGAGGATTAACCCTCCTCCCAAATTACCTCCTAAAAATGGTTTGTGTTTCATATAATAATGTTATATGTTTTTCGCATTTTGGAAATTCCGTTATCCGTCCCTAAAATTTAAATGGTTTTTCGCCTATGGATCGCACTTTCACGCGTATCGGAAAACATATTATTATTACGTTTATAAAATGATACTTGATCTCAGCGTAAAGTACATTACATTTTCCGTCTGTGCAGAGATAGTTTTGGGTTTAGCGTTCTTTTGAACTGAAATTTCAAAATATGATATTTGAAGCAAAAAAACTCGTCAATTATATCACTATTTCCATTGCATTGAGTACAATTTTTTTGGTAAAGGGTATAACTTAGCCAGTTGCGCACACAGAGGGGGTTGAAGGGTCACAACGCCCCCCAAAATGTCTTCCTTTATTAAATTACTTTTAACTAAGTTTTACATTTTAAAATATACTGGGAGTCATGGTTGTAATAATGTACATAATAATGCATGACAAAATAGTTTGACAGTCTATTTTGCCATGATAATTTGAATTATTAAAAATAGGAATTGAATTTATAAATTAAAAAGTTTATAGATTATAATACTCATGTTGTTTATTATCTATTCAAGTATTTAGTAATTATATAATGTTTAACTTTTTACCATATTTCTGATTTCTGCATAGAACTCTACAAAATTCATCTCTTTAAGAAATTATTATATACACAACCCCTCTCGAAAAAAATCCTGTGTGCACTACTGAACTTGGCTATATTTAAAATTATCCTGCCACTCATTAATCAAATTATCGTTTAATACATTGCTAGAATGTTTGATGTATATACCGCGTACTATAGCCTCGTTCTGAGCACATAATACTTATATGATTATAAATTTCATATTATATCATATAATTATATAAATTATCATTATTATTATGAGAATCACATAATTATGCGTTTTTGTGTAAAGTTTAAATCACATGAGCAGGAGCTTTTGGTATGATTGTTCCATATTCTGCTGCCGTTACTAAAATCGAGAACGGTGGAATAGAAAACGTTTTAAAAATATTACGAGGGAAATAACGTGACACTTATTTTATAAGGACTCGTCAAAGGCTATTTGTTTTAATAAAGAAAATGAACAAATATTATCCATTTATTTTTAGTGATTTGTTTGTACTTGTATTGAAAATTCGTGTTTATCGAGTAATATTGAGCCCGGAAATATCGTATGGAAATCGTAAATAGGTCTAATATAATATTATGAAACTTATATAACTGAAGGTCAGTTTGTGTCAGAAGAAGACGTTTATATTACTTTTTCAAAACGTTACAAAACTAAAACTAGAACAAAATTATGAAAAGAAATTGCATTTACTTGTTTATTGTTATTGTTATTAATCTAAGTACTTATGTATTTGACAAAACAAGAACTTCACTATTTCACGAGTTAAATTTTATAAAAAAGTTTAAAAATTTATTTTTGTCATGTTTTATAAAATTACAAATAATATAATATTTTTTTTTTTTTTGTTTAAAACATTCACAAAGTTAGATACTAACAAAATAGAATCTAAACTAAGAAAATTCGATTACAACGATGGGCGATGGTGCGATTAGGTTCTTTTAAAATTTTAATTCAATCCATATCAATATTTTGAAGTATCCCATGGGTTAGATTTTATTGTCAATATTCCGAAAAAAATTCTTATCTTCGGTTGACATCCACGTTGTAGCAGGTAGGATGTGAATTAGTCTCTCTTTTATCTTAACTCCGGTGGCAGAAACGACTGTACATATTGTTATCTGAACTCTAAGCAAAATGAGCTTAAATAATCGATACGACTTATATCAATAATTAAGATTTTTAAACACAGTTACCAGCAATAGAAAACTAATGTTAGCCATTGATATTTTTACACAAGCTCCATGCAACTATACCGAAAATTCGTCGATCCCATCGATGAACTCACACGGTATACTGAAATCGTGATGTCGGAAACATGACGTGTAGGTAAATAAATTTCGCCACCCGTGCGGTTTCAAAAACCATGAATGATTTATTCAATTGCTCGAAAAAGTCCAAACCAAACATTTTGTCCGTAATAATATGAACTGGTGAGGTCAATTTTCTAAACTCATACAATTTGCACAATTATTCTTTTCTATACCTTTTTTTTGTAAATATGTACAAGGGTATGCCATGCTATAGATTCTTGCTCCCAAAAAAATAAACGTATCTCGTTAGTTCTACCGAAAAATATGACACATTATTGTAGTAGAAGATTAACTGTTGAAAAAGTGCGAAATCCATGTTGGTTAAGTACGGAGCAGATAGAACAGCTACTACCCCGTAAGAAGTGTGAAAGTCGGTTCCGAGGGTTTGTTGTAAATTGTGAGAAGTTTGGCAAAAATTATGCAAAAAAAAAACTGCTGCCGTAGCAGCAATAATGGTTTTCAAATATTTTTGAATACATTAGGTGTTTTAAATAATCGTTGATAAGTATTATATATATGCATTGATTATTAATACTAGTAATTATAATCAATGGTATGATATGTAATTGTAAATACTCATTAAAAATATCCGAATAATATTATTTAAAAACTTTTTTCAATTCGATTTTCTGATCAAATATTAAGCATTGAGTATTATCAGTTTCATATTATAATTTATTTTTATTTTTAAAACTGTTAGAAAATAGAAATACAGTGATGACAATTTATTTAGGATCAACGTATATGAATCATAGTAATTATTCACGTATATGACAGTTATTTATATACATATCGTAGGCAATATTGAATATCTTATTATCATAAGTCGTGTTATCGAGTAAGGGTGATGGCCGTGTTGCGTATTATAGTAAGCTATGTGAAAAACCACTTTTAGATATCCATTCAAGTATTATTAATTACAAATTTTCTAACTTACTGTATAAAAGTTATAATAATAATATAATAAAACAAATTTGTTAAACATTCGTGAGATATGTAAGTTGAATGATTTAATTTAAAAGAACAAAAATAAAATACATTGTTTAGATGGACAATTATTACTTTTTATAGAAAAATTAAATAATACATATTATTTTGTACCTCGTTACAGCAGTGGTAGATACGTTCTACGAAAACATCATCGCGTATAATATATTATAAATTTATAATGTAATTAGATGAGTTTGGTCAACTTGTCTACCCGGAATTAAATTTCTCTTAAAATTCTATCTTACCACTAAATTATATGTAAATAAATGTTTTCGTTATTGCCTTCTCCCCTCTCTTCTTTCAAATATTTTATCACGCTGTTTCCACGCAATGTCGCATTAAAGTAATTTTATGGACATAATAAAATCGAATAATTGATTGTTTCATTTGAAAGTCGTGTGTAATATTTTAGCGGTCCCTATTCAGTACTGTCGTATGTGGCCTAGATGGTTTATAGGGTGAATTATTATTTTACAGTTCACCATAAATCTCAATTACGATAATGGCTGTGAAAAAGAAATTGACCCAAAATGTTGAAAATGTGTATTCAGTTAAAAATTTTCGGCGTGAGTTGCCGTAAAAGTTGTTTATTTAAAATTGTTTAAAATAATTTTTAAAAGTATGCTGTGATATTATATGCATATAGGTGCACATGCGAATTGCGCATCATTTACTTAATAGGTAAAACGTTACAGTTTGTTGTTGAGATGGAGGTATTGCATCGATCGAATTTAATCTTGTGTATCCATATTTTATCTGGATGTTTGAAATTTATGTGCTTCAAAAATTTTGGTCGAAAGAAATGTGTTCAAAATAACATTTTTTTCGTTTTATTTGCTATAGCATTAAAAAGTTTAAAAGTTTTATTCAAATGAAATAAATATAATATGATAAAACCAAATAACAAATTTTAAGAAATTGCTTTAAACAATTTTAACTCATAATAACCTGGATCATCATATATTTTTTGTAGAATGCTTCATAGCCTATGACTTTGTGTATAAATATTTTTTTAGGATTATGAATGGAGTGATGGAATCTATTGGTTTTCCAAATTTTTCCAATTTCATAAAGTAACAATTTATCTTCAAATGATTTTAAATATTTTCTATTATTCAAAAAGTAAAAGTCCCAGAAACTCAAAATTTTCAACAGTTATTAATATAGGCATTTTTTGTAATGAGCCATATTTGTTTCAAAATATTATACTAATTACTAAGCAACTTATAGGTATTTGAAATATTCAATTTTTTTACATTTTTATTTTATAGTTGTTGATAAAAAAAATTTAGTTAGTATAAAATACTTAACAATTTTATAGAAAATTCCACAGAAGTTATTTTTATTGTAATTCAAAAATTGTTGAAATCTATTGACACTATTTTTTTTTTTTTATAAGCGTTTGAAAAGCAAATATTTCAATTTTAATATAACATAACTATTCTAGACTAACATATCATCTCCGTTCAGAATCATTCAGAACCTATCATTGCATTCAAATTTAACAAATCCATTGGAATGACCTATCCTATGAATGAGGTCCACTCCACTCTTTATTGTACCGCAGAGCGAAGCCCATCTGGTTCTTTTTTTATAATAATATTTTTTGTACTGTAAAAAATTTAAAACTTGATATTATCATTACGAAATTGTTATCCTGGATATGATAACAAAATGAATTACTTATAGCTATTATGTATTTATAATAACTTTATTGAATGGACTACCCACCTTTTTGGTTACTAATAAACACAGTACACTCAATATTAATATACGAGTACATATGATTGATAACAATTGTTGTCATAAACAACGTGGTTCGTTATCTGTAAGCCGTTACATACAAAATACAACATTAATATAAGTCAGATATAATAAAAACCAACGGGTGAGTCTATTATAAAATCAATTGAAAATATTATTTCAATGATTTCAGTCGATTACTATAGTTTTTTATATTTGATTATAAGTATATTTGCTGACATTGATCGCAATTATTGAAAATGGTAAACAGTATTATTTCAAATTGTTTTTTTATGATTACTTAATTCCCTAAATTTTAATTAATAGTTCGTAATAAATTATCCTTTTCACTACAATATCCAGAGACTCAGTATTCTTTCTTCCACCGTACCTACAATTATGTTTTTAAAAGTTAAAACAAAAGCAAATACAAGCACAAATATGTACTGGAACTATTTTCACTGTCATCAACAATTATTTTACATAATATAATATTTAGTTTTCTACTTGAATGAAATTCTATTGACATTTAGTTATAATTGATTATTTGAAATTTATAATTTTATAAACTCAACAAAAATCAGTATACAAATCACAAGTGTGACGGATAAAAGTGTCTTCGTTCTTAATTCAGTTGAATGAAAAAATCGTATGGGTAGAAATAAGAGAACCATTGAACAACATTAAATCGTTATACTTACAAGTTACAAGTGATCATAGACGAAACAGCGAAACGTATCCAATATGTAACCTATATAATACTTGTTATGTAATAACTGGTTCAAGGCTCAAAATAAATTGATTGATCAATATGAAACTCAAAAATCTTCCTTTTCTTTATTAATATTATCTGTTCTAATTAATGAAAATGACATATTAATAATTATTCTATATCTGTTCCATATTGTATTTAGTTATTATTAATTGTACTAAAACAAACAAATAAAGTATTTTATTTTATTTTATACTAAAATGTAATTAAAGATAAATATTTTTGATATTGTTGAGTTATACCCCAAAAATATTATTATTATATATATTTAAATGTCTGCTATATAAATTTATTATAATATAGCATTGTTTATTTATAATGTTTAACTATATTAAGTACATATTCTCATATAGTGTTATTTTATTATTAATATAATTTATATTCTAAATTTAACATAGAAGCATTTCCCATTTCCTTTTTAATTATTAGTTCTTAGGAAATTTAAATAATGAAATATGTTCAGTGTTGGATTTATATCCTGCACTCAACAAAACATGAATACGGCATGATAAAAGTAAAAACTGTACAAATTATAATTGATAAATTGATCTATTACAATCAAAAGCACGAGATACACAAAAGACCAAAGTTCAAAATGAAAAAGTAGTAAAACGCATTGAAATTACAAAAACGAAATGCAAACAGACACGTTATATAACTCCTACCTCCAGGTTAGGAGCTCTAAAAAATGAGCTGAAATGTATTTTGTATAATGATTAAACTTATCTAGGTAAGTTTATTTATGTACAGAGCTGGAGTTAGACCTTTAAAGTAATTTTTATGTCGTCCTTTTATGGCCTTTTTTTATGATTTCATGGCAATTTCTTAATTTTTATCATTTATCGCTATTCGTTTAAAAAACAATGTAAATCGTAAATTGTTGCCTTTGACAACTTGTAATAAGTTATAAAAATTAATAGCAACTAATACCATCACCAATAACAAGAGACTTTCGAGTTTCGTCCAATTTATTGTGATGTTAACTCAAAATTGCATATTGGCAATAATATATTGTTGTATTGAATATATATACTATATAGGGTAAGTAAATTACTACTAGAACTTTTCCCTCAAATTATCGCCGTCGATAAATATGGGTTCATCGTAGAAAATGTGTTTTGGATGATACTAATTATTAATTAAATGTAATTTTATTTTACATTTTTTCAATACATTTTAAGGCATTTATATTTTTTAGTATTTAAGTTTTTTCGCGTTTTCTGGCATTGTACAAAAGTTATATTATTTAGCATTATATATTATGCTTTAAATAAGCAAATTATTTATTTATTTTTTTTTTTTAAAAGAGCTTTCTGCAATTATAGTTCAGAAATTACTTATTAAAATACTTACGTTTATATTTAAATTAATTCAAAAAAAAAAAAATTAAAATTGTTAACTACATTGGTATATTAATAATTTTTTTATCATGTAGTATCATTTTCGAGTAATAGTGTCTGTTCGAAATAGCCTATACATAGAATATTCGAGAACGACTAGACTATTCTCGGGGTAGTACGCGGGCACCGCCGCTCTACGACCGAGCGCGCGGCGGCACTTGTTTTCTAGGAAAAACCGGTTTGAGGGCGGCTCAGCCGAGTGGTTTTTAGAATTTTCGCGTTACCGTGCGCTACGGATATAAAAAGCCGGCATGCGCCGGACCCCGACACAGTTGTTGTTGTTTAACAGTTGTTTATTGTTACAACTCTGTTAGCCGTACGTTCGATTATTTATTTTGTGTGATCACCGGGATCACTTAATTCATTTATTAATCGCGTATGTTGCGTTTGTACCGGTACCGGGCCGAATTCTGTTATTTCGCGAATGGTCGCATATCTACCGGCATCGGGCCGAATTCTGTATTAAATCGCGTATTGTCGAATTCTGCCGGCATCGGGCCGAGTATTGTTATTATTAGTGTATCTTTTATGTTTTTAAAATACAGTCCACTATTTTAATTTTATTAAAGTGTGTTGATTCAGTGTTTACCGACATCATAATATTACCTGATCAGTCTCCCACGGTGTTCTATACACCCGCAAATTTTAAACGCGGATATAGTCGCCATCAGTGTCTGACTCAAATTTCTCTCATACATCATATTATATTGACTTATTTTTATCCATCATAATCAGTTTTTGGTTTCTAAAACACTCGTTTCAGATGAACCGTATAATATTATCACAATATATTTCAATTTCGTATATTTTATTCGCTTGTATATTATTATATTATATAAACATGTCATATTAATTATTTGTAGGAATTTTAAATTTAAATCCTATATTATTTTTTTTCTTTAATGTATTGGTTCTAGTTAATATTGTTTGTGCACTACATATTTTCCCTCTAATTATTTCTCACCAATAATAATTAATAGTATTACCACAAAATCGTTAAGTAGGTACTCATAACGCTATGATCACGCAATTGATCATCCTTATGTTTTGTGTCAAATCAAACGAATACCTGTAAAATCCACAGTGCTATTAACTGCTAGACTATATTGAATGGATAAAATGTCATTGGAAATATATCGTATAACACAGGAAATAAAGTGTACAATTTATTATTTAAATTAAAATAATGATAATCCCTAATAAAAGGTATGTGAAAGACGATGGTGTGTTTTACAAATAGCTGGTTTTTTTATAATTGAAAATGACATTCATCGAATTAAAAGTTTCTAATCGTTCTGACACATAAAAATTATTAAATACCAAAAAGGTATTTTTTCAAGTACATTCGCCGAAAAAATAAATGTATTAAATAGTCAACCGTGTAGCATTGTATACGTTTTATGCATTCGAGTAGCAAACTACTTTAACATTCTGATCGAAGGGAATGTTAAAATTGTTGAGCGTGTTAAAAATGCATTTTTAAATTTAACTTTTTTTTTTTTTGTTTGTTTCAGGTATGTACCCACATGTCATCAGATTTTTTGATGTAGAAGGAGACCCTCCATGGTCTGTAGTATAATAAATGTAACATGAACTTATATTGATTGGAAATATCAACATTATTCCGTACTCTAAACAGGTCTTTTTTGAATTTAGTAGATTTAAAAATATTTCAGAGAAACCATATCCAAAAGATATACGAATAAACTGTAAAGTTTTCCGGCTCACCTGGTTTTAATAAAATCGATTTTAAACTTTAGTTATTTGCTCTAACGTGAAAAGTATAATAAAGAGTGCGATATTCAAATACTATATAATATAGCCTAAGAGATAACACATCTTATAACATTATAGGTACTATTTTTTTTTGTCATTTTACATCTTTTGGAGATATCATATTATAATATCTGATATCAGATGTTAAGTATTATCATTCTATGTGCGTTGTTATCATTTTTTTTTTTTAGTTATTTGAATAATATGACATTATATTTTTTTAATTTTTAATAGTTTTAATCATTTTTTTAAATTGAATACAAAAAAAAAAAAAATTCTATGAAATCGAAAAAAGTATATCTAAATACATATATATTTTTTTTTAAAATTTACAATAAGACATTCCTGGATTTGTTGCTATCTACGGATATTTTAAGTATGAATTTTTGGTTTTTTGAACAAGATGGGTATTATGTTATCTAATATTATACAATTAAAATAGTGTATTATACAGGAATCTAAGTATCGACAAAAGTATATTATACAATATAATTATCAAATTCCTTGTTACGATAAAAAGTAAAAAAATCTATAGGTAGTAGGTACATTGAAAATTTCAAATTACAAAAAGCTATTACAAATTATTAAAACTTGTAATAAATTTCATTAGTTATATTATTATTTTAACTATATTTATGATTTATAAGTGTTAAAAGTCAATAAAATAATACCTTAAATGTATCAAAAATCTAGACTGGGAAAATATTTTGACAAAATATATTAGGTAGTATAAAATATAAATATCAAACAAACTTGGAGAATCCATTGACCTTATGAAAAAATTGGGCCCTCACTGCTGTCTACTGGTCACTTGGTCAGTAAGTCGACTTCCAAAAGTTCTGGGAAGAACGGAAAGCGCGACGACCAATCTATTGGAGGACTACATATTATATAATGTATAGTTCGATTTTGTTCCGAATGGCCTATAATGTAGACGCTTGACTTAAAAAAATGTTTGAATTATTTTAAAATAATTTCCTCACCGCAGTTTTAAATAAAATGGTGTCGTGACTTTTTGATCTTAACATTCATTACCCTTGTGTGTCAAGTTTCGTTTAACGGTGACTTCTTATTCACGTATGGTAATTTTATTTTCCCTTATAACAAAAAACTTATTGAGAATTTTTTGTACACATCGTACATATAATAGTTTCTTAAAAAAAGTAAATATAAGTTACGTCAATTTTCTACTATTAAGATACTCTGCACCCAGCCACCGCAGCGACTTATTCGAATCCCATTGTGGTGTCAGTACTGTTCGTACAATTTGCAAGGATGCATGCAGGTTATAACGCAGATTTTCATATAGTATGTATTTATAGCATTTATAATATTATGGAAATATAGTCAATGGCTATACTTAAATTGTATAATCAATAGCAATTATTAAAGTAATCGGATTATCAAATGATGCTGATGATATTTATACAATCTTCATTTATTTTTGATGATTTGACTTTAAAAATAATTCCTTTTAGTATAAATATTAAGTATTGACTATTAAATAATGATCCAACCGTGAACAACAATAAAATAGTGATTATTCTTCAAGCCCTGTTATCCGTATAATATGTGCAGAGCATACGCGGTATCGCAGTGCACGGTAAATATTGGTATTTTATTGTTGAATGATCATATATTTTTAAATCATGCTTTATTATAATATTGAAATCTATTAAGATTGTTTCTTTAAAACATGATAAACATGTTCTTACAGGTATATCAAATTTTAAGAATAACTATAACGCGATATAGTTGCGTGTTCGTAAAGCACTAAATTAATGTCGTGTTCGATAATTAGGTAGTTAAATGCTCTATAAGTAAGTACTCACTATTGCCTATTGGCATCCCATGAATAGATTTTTAACATGTTTTATATTTAAATTTGTAATGTCATTACTCATTAGATTATAAGGTCGTTACTCGCTACAATATGCAATTTTCAGTTTAATTAATTGCACCTAATACACTTAAAATTTCAAAAGTATTGAAACTAATTTTAATTTCAATTTTTTTTTTTTTAGTGCTTAATTACACTAAATTAGCTATTTAATTATATTTTTGACTACAATATTATAAACATATATTATATACTATTACTATACTTTATACTATATGTACAGTTGATTTCACTATAAATTAATACCATTGATTTTTTTCGTTAACCACCTTAGTAACGAATTTTCAAATAAAGATAAAAGCCCTTTAAAATATATTCTAAAGATGACATAAGCTTTAAACTATTAAACTCCAAATTTTAATTAAAAACAATAATTTATCATGTTAATTTAGGTATAAGCTCTGTAACTTTATTTATAGCCTATAGACATACTATACGTACAACAGTATTATTATGTTAGAATATTTAATTAGTTTAATTATTACAATGCATCAAAAAGGAAATCATATTATATAACTATTGTATTATGTATAATATAACAGTTATAGCATCTTAAGCATCGTTTATTTTTAAAATATTTAAAAACAATTTTATATTAACATAACTATCATATTCAATTTGTTTAACACGATTTAAAATTACGATTTAAAGAAGGATTAAATCCTTCTTTCCTAACAATTCAGGTAAAAAGTATTTGACAAACTAAATAAAAATATATTGATATTTCATATTATACAAAATGTTTATGTCTCTTATTTTGTTACTGTTATGGTTTTTAAATCCCATGAAGTAGTTAGGTAATCTTTTTTATTGTTTTAACAATAATACGTGCAAAGCGTTTATATACTTTTAGTTTCAGAAAGTGGCAATTCATTATCGTAAAAGGTTCACCAGATATTCTATATTTATCACTTAGAATTGAAGCATTTTTTTTCTAAAAATTAACATAGCGGTTGCTGTACTGGGTTAACAAATTTAAGTATATTGTGTATAATTATGTTTTTAAACGTGAACTTCTAAAAATTCATCAAAGAATAATGATAAATTATGTTTATTAACATATTATAGCATTTTTGTGAAGTTTTCCGTGGTTTTACTTGGAAACGACTGGTAATTTTAAATTGATGACTCGCTTGTTCTCCAAAGATTTAACGTTATTGTCAATGATGGGGAATTTTATTTAAACAATGTAATAAATATTTGTTTTCATATTAATTAATATTTCTTTCAAATAGTTTCGCATGTTTTATTCGTACGCTGTTAACGAATTCTATAATCAGAACGGGCCCTTGGCTTTCGTAGATATTTAAAACGACTCCTCAATTCATTTCACTACCTACTCCATTCCAAATATTATCACTGTTAGTGTTAATATATAACAACTGACATAATATTATAGCTCGTTATTTACGCAAAACTGTTTGGCCATCCTCAATTCGCCAATAAAATCGAGTATACTGTTCCAGACGCATTATTAATGGAATTGAATAAAATTTAATTCGAAAATAAACAGCATTTATTTTCTATTCGCTGCGTAATAGTATGTATTATTGGCGTTAAAAAATGCAATCCAATTGCAAACTCATTCTAGTTGCAATTTTATAATAATATAAACGTGCGAATCCAATGGAAATGTAACATAGTTGTATACCGTTCATATGTATACTATACGGCTGGATAAAGTGCACGTCTATGTTAATAAAGTATAATTCATTTTTAAATATGGAAATGATTGGAAACCGTATATAAATGAAAATGCTGCATGTTGTACGTGTTCTCCCTTGATTATATTATACTTTAATATTATAATTTGGTATAAAATGTTTGTGAATGCAATATAACACAGTTGAGTTGTGATTACTAGAAATGCAAAAGAAAAAAAAATTGAAAAATATAAATAAATAAATAAAATGTCAACTTTAATATGGTAGTATAGTGTTGTATACGTATTATAGCAACTATATTTTACAAAACTGTACTTATTCGTGTATCATATATTATATAGGTTGCGCTCCAATAAAATTTCATGAATATTTGAATAGACAGCGTATATAATTTCAAATGGAATTCGCTGAGGTTCTAAATTTTTTTTATTTTTTTAATATATTCCGACGACTTCAAGACATATCCAACGCATATAATAATTCTAATAATAGTAAAACTTTAATGCTCCGTACACGCTGTATACAGTACGTGAAAACAATAATATGTAGACTCTGCTAATATTTTGTCACATACGTGTATAGGTACAGTTTTATATAAATATATTATAATACATTTATGAAAATAACGTAAGAGCTAACTGGGGTTTTTTCCTTCCTATGATAAGACGTGGATTTATATTTATCCAATAGTCTTTTATATTTACTTTATATAAATTTTCGTCCCTGAGTGCGGATAACTATAATATTTACTACTTTAATATTATAACACTGATATGCAGCTCGTGCTTGTGAGCAATTGCATGTACATTTATGTACAATAACGCAAATAAAAGGTCACCGATATCACTTAACCGATATGGGAACTTTTTTTTTTATTCCATATCCTACGATTTACACTATTAAATTTACCAATTTGAGTAGGTAATATTCCAAGTCCAATGCTTATTAACTATTCAGTTGTTAATGCTTCGAAGATGAAAATTATTTAGTTTACGAAAATGAAATCCAAAATAATATAAATATATAATAGCCATCCTAAACAGCAGATTCCGACAACGTTGACTTCTACTCACTTCAAAGCACCTAAAACTAAATAATAAAATTCTAATGTACAATGTACAAAACACTGTTCAAAACACTTCAAACCCATATGGATCTACGGAATTCAACTATGAGGATAAGAAAGACTATCAAATTTAAACGTTATTCAAACTTTTCAATTCAAAGCCTATTCACCAAATCACCAAAGCCCCATGATATAACTCCAACCACTCATTCCACCAAGATTTCTCATCTCCCTTATACAAAAAGTCACTGACATTTTCTATTAAAGATTCCATTCTCATTTGCGAAACCATACAAACTTGATACCTATAGTTGAGTGATGAAAAATTACCACCAATATGTGTGTGGCCTACTCAAAACCTATCCAACGGCCTACATAAGAAACCCCATTACTTATGCTTATTATAAACTTTTTTTTTCATATAAATCGTCATCTAACAAAAATATTAAAAAAATAAATAAAAATATTTAGTTTATTTTGTAATTTTCGGCGGTGAAAATAAGCGTTTAAAAATTATATTTTGATGATATCGGGTGTTTCCGTGGTATCGATTACGTTATACGATGTTAGTTATTTCATCGTAACTCAAAAAATAATAATTTGAAAGAGTTGACATTTATACAGAACATTTATATAAAAGCTTACTAGAGATATTATAAATTTCAAAAGATTTAGGTAGATAATACACTATTAATAGGTATTTTAAATTTAAATAAAATGATAACTAAGAGTAAAGACTATATCTTTATTTATATATTTATCCATATGTTTGGTCATGTCATTATTAAATATGACTTTTTTGACAAAAAATCAACTTTTTACAAATATAAACATAATTATGTCATAAACATAACTATGCCACATGAGTATTGGTCATCGGATAAAACTTTTGAAAATATATTTGAATTAGTCATGAAGTTAACTTAAAATCGACTTTTATACATTTTCAAATTATTTTATCAACTTCATATTATTTACATTATAAATTTCTTATTATTTTAAATTTTAAAATCAATTTTTTAAGGGTGTAAAAATAATAATTCAAAAAAGTAAAAAAGTCGTTTTCAAGTCAACTTCATGACGATTCCAAATATGTTTTTAAAAGTCTTATCCGATCATTGGGTAAGTCAGTACAATTGGCAGAATATAGGTATATTTTGATAGAAAACATAACCCGGATCGAATCTCCTTAAAACGATTACAATTATCAATATATGATTATATAATTAAATTGACTTTTTAGATATTTTAAAGAAAAATTTGTGGTAATTGGCACAATATATCCATATTTTAACTAGGAAGCGATAAATATGTCCCAGTGGTTTTTTTTTTATTATCAAATTTAATTTAACCATGTAAAACAAGAAAATCTTACATAAATGTATTGGTTAAAATTGTGATGAAAAAATAAAACTGTATATCAAAAGTGAATATCGAATTAATTTGACTACCTACATTTCAAGCATTTCATACTGATGATCGCTATATTAAATAGTACGCCTTAAATGGTAAATCAAACTGATTCGATTGTGTTTGGATTCACATAAAACAAAAACGTAATAACGATTGAGTTTTAAAGCGCGTATTTTTTTTCTCACGTGCTTTATGTGGATATGCTACCACGTCATCGTCTTCCATAATATGATTTATTCATTTATTCACAATGACTTCGGTGATTTATGCAACTCCTTTGATTAGTTTGGTCGCAGGTCATATTCGATATTTTTACAAATTGTTATAATACTTTGGTTAATGGTTTTTACAAATGGTATTTATTATAATATACGAAGTTTAATAAATTAATATCGAACGTTGTTGTTAACAAGTGAACTTTGTGGCGACCAAGTAATTTTCATAAATACGTGCTGCAGCGAATGAATCAAAGTAACACATATCGTCATAATATCTTCTTCTCCCTCCATTACCTCGACCATCGCTGAATCGCTATCAATTTAAGGAATCACGGCACAACGCAGTTTTAACGTTTTAACGTCCATCATTGTACTGAAACATAAAAATAGCGTCTTCTTTCTTACTTATAAAATTCAAATCTTAACGAGCCATACATTTCATGAGAAAAAAATCAACTCGTTTCTTATATACACTTGTATTCGATGTTTTCAAGGAATAAGTATATGGTGTAAAAAGCTCAGTATAGTAATTTAGAACTTTCGGCAGTTTTCGTTCAACCATAGTTTGATGATGAAAATTTGAGATAATATACTATACACTTTTAGTAAAAATACCTTAGCATATAATATTAAATATATAATCCCGCAGGCTTTTTACTCGTTCATTATAAGTAACAAGAGTAAACCACTTTTTTTTCAATTTTTTTTTTCTTTTAAGTTCAAAAGTAATTAATGTAAAAAACTTTAGATAATAATAATAATTAATAAAAAAAAAAAACCCCATCGATATAATTCATGCACAAATATCATGCACGTGCTCTTTCTATAGCTATTATTATCGTTATAAATATGTTTTACTAAGCCCATGATGTGAATCCACCAGAAATATTTTATATCTAAATAAGAATTATCTTTTCTGCCGTTTTTAAAATATCCTATGTAACATTTTACCCCTCGGCTGATGGTGTATTTTCATAGTTTTTTTTATTCACATATAAACATATATTAGCAACTTGAATTCTTAGTAAAAATCATAATTCACATATATTGCTCGCTTGTTCTTTTGATGTATAGAGTTTTTTTTTATATCTAAAAACAATGCTATATAATTATTTTCACACATAAACGGTTTTTGCGGTAACGGAAACAGTAGTGAATTAAATTTATACTATTTAAATTTTGGTATACTAAAACCGGACCAAACCAACCTCTGTTACTCAAAAATAACCAACTAAAATATGTTGAAACAGAATGTGGAGACCTTTGACTATAGCCGATAATTATACCGGGAGTGTTTTTGCAATAAAACGAATATAATAATTAATAATTAATTATTGTTTTACAAATTATTAATAGCGTTTATTCATTAAAAGTGTCGAGCTTACTTTTCCCGATCAGGCAAATCTATACAATAATATAAAACCCCATTATCCTGTCTCTTAATAAGTTTCGGGTACGCTTAACAAATTATCTTGACTATTATTATTATTGTTATTTGAACATTCCAATGTGTATTATTCAATTACCCTAATGATTGAATAACTAAAATATCAATCAACTATACTAACAATATTTTTGGTGAATTTATTTTCATCTAAAAAATGGCTCGGCCTTTTTATAGCTCCCCATTTTTATTACGAATATATAATATTACGAGAAGTATAGTTTGTATTTACCTATATTGATATTATATATATTTGTACAACTTAATCCTCAAAAAATTACGAGGTGCTTAAATTTATTTTGGTCGATAAATAACCTTAAAAAGAAGTAGATGAAAAATGTTTTCTGATGTGAGAATTCAAGATTAGTTAGAGATTCCGGTATATACTTGTACCGCGGTTTTGCGGCTGTATTCTAACATGATAATTGCGTTGTCTCGCGGTTATATACGGGAACGTTCTACAATTATCATCAAAGAGTTATTTTTCTCGGTTATAAACTATCTATATGAATTTTATATTGAGCATTTTATGCATAATTAGTAGTGAATTTTCAGTTATAAATTACAGGTGTAGTCTTCGGTCCCCGGGGTTTGGATAATCCATTTTATCTTTTTTTTTTGATACTACAAATATATTATAATAATGGTAGTTTTTAATACCTATTGAAGTATAGAAAAATTAATTTTCATAATTATTACTGATTACTATGTACGGTATGTATATTGTACGGACAGTAAGCACATTTTCAAACAGCCAAACTCCCGGTACTTATATTTTCTCGGTGACCTTATTCCAAAATTAATTTTTCTCCTGGACAGTGATAAATATTCTGCACCGTTATTAAAGATTTACGAATGTGCGTGTGAACTGTATAATATTCACGAAAAAGAAAAAAAATGTTATTCCTACCAATCGTGTAAGTACATCTGAAATAACAAATAAGTGATGATGTATAATATTTTATAATTTCATTGTCCATAACAGTATCGAAGTTATTTTATTTATATCTATTTAATCGTTATGCAATTAAGAATTGAACATAATATAAAATTAATGATTCCGTTCAGTGGTTGTACTGTTGTTTTTCAGAATATTATAAAAACTCTGTACTTAGAAAAAATAACGACCGACAAGGAATAACACACATTTTAGATTTATATCTCTAGTTTTTCATTTCTTTAATGCAAACAAAGAACATCGTATATAACTATAATAATAATACTCTTGTTTGTTGTTTTTAAAAGTTTGCTACTTTTATATACTCACAAGATTCATTGTTCGCATTTTTAATATATTTGTCGAGAATCCCTCCCATATTATATAACTAAATGCAGACTAATACACGTAAAATGTTAACACTGTTTCTAGAAAAGTATATTTTTACCCTTCAATCAATCCATTTTGATGTAAAATATTTAATTTAAAATGATAAAACGAATTATGATAAAACTCATTTAATATTTCAACGCATTAGTGGGTTGTTTTCAAAATAAATCAGCTTAAAAACTAATTATTTTCATTGTTTGCAATCGAGATTTAAATAGTAATATAGGATGCGATTGGATTTAAACAATATTTAAAATAAATCAGTGCTAAACTGTAGGCACGGAAAAGGTGTAGGTTGCATACTTTCATATCGTCTTGTAAACAGGCCGAAAAATATCGGCTCGTATTTGAAATATTAACTGAACTTTTAAAATAATCGAGAACGTTCACCGCTATATTATAATTTTCTGAACAACGACCGCAATAAACGAATTGGCCATACTTCAAAAAAAGTCTGAATAGCTTAAAATTGCCGAGATCGGAAAACAAACGCTGTACTATATAACCTTCGTGAATATAGACCTACTCGGCTTTACCTCTGCGTGAGTAAACATGCGTCTGCAATACATACGTGGACCGAATAAGCAATCGGTTTGTTTTGCCCGAGTACTACCGATCTATATTCTATTCATAAGGACTATTATACGGTATCTTTTTTCCGTTCTGTGTTTTCCCGTATCGCCCACGTCACCGTCATCGTGTGTATTTTAGATTCGTTGTCGTACCAAACCGATCTCAGTTTCAACGCGTTAAATCACCATTTTGTACAATCGCGGAAATGGTGTGTTTAGATGAATTTTTTAGGTTAAAAATCGTTAACACCGTACCGGAATCTTCATCCTACGCCAAAGTCTTTGGACAAAATCGTATAATAATTTACGATCGTCGTTGAATACGACGTAAAGAAACAAATTTATTGCCATTGGTACTCCATATAGGTATATAGCCATATAGCTAGATATATATATTGTTGATCGTTGAGTGCTTTTTATTTAGTGTCACTGATGCGTTGGCTACGTCTTAAAAATTGACCGTATGATAGTGAGAGGAATATTATAATATTCGATAAGGTTAACAAAGACTACAACAATCAACCATTTTGTAAATTGAATTTTGCGATTTTTCAGTCATGTGTTGCGATTACTGTGAATATTATATAATATAATTTTACGTAGTTTTAGAAAAAAAAAGAACCGGATGGGCCTCGCTCTGCTGTACAGTTTGGGTGGAGTGCACCTCATTAATAGGATGGGTCATTATTACAATGGATTTGTTAAATTTGAATGCAATGATAGGTATCATTGTATACGAATAACGATTCCGAACGGAGTTAATATATTGGTCTAAAATGGGTATATAAAATATAGTATTTTATATTTAAATTGAAATATAATGCAATAGTATGCAATTTCGTAAAAATTTAAATTTCAAATGGTTATAAAATTGTTTCCTTTTGGTCCGGTGGATATTTTTTTAAAGATTTTTGAAGAGTAGCTCATGGATAACCTAGTGTTAAATTTTTGAACCTCAAGTATGAACAGAATAAATTTTATGAATTTTTATCTACAAAATAACTTGCAAATTATCGTGATTTTGACACATTTTATACAAATTTAAGTTTTATGGACTTATAAAAGAAATTTGTGTCAAACGATCTCCGAATTTTTTTGATAATTTTAACTTATTATAAACCTTGTATTAAATTTTCAAGAGTTTTCAGTCAGCGAATTAAATTTTATAGATGTTTAAAAAAAAAAATTTACAAAAATCGAAAATTTAAATTGTCTATAAATAAGTCAAAATATGTTAAAATACTTTGAAAACTTAACCATGTATAGAAAACGCTAATATAAAGATTTGGTGAAAATTTCAAGTTGTGGTTTTAGGTTTTTGAGTTAGAGCATTTTAAAAAAATGAATTTTGTAAAAACGTGATTTTGCGTAAATTTTCCCGTTTTTTTGTAATTTTTTTATCGTTTTTTTCGATTTTTGCAAAAAGTATTAAAAAAGTTGTATTTTTGACTTGTCCAAGTACCATCTACATTCACTTTTCTTTCAGAAAAGTTGCTATTAAAGAAAATAGATGCATTTTTACTGCCAAAAAAGGTGTCGTCAGACACAAAAATAAATAAAAAGAAAAAAAATTACATCATTGTAAAATCAATAGATTTCATCACTCCGTTCAGAATCTAAAATTAGCAAAGTTAACTAATTATAACTCATATAGACCAACTCTAGTTATAATTATATTCATAGTCCGTCCGTTAGTCCGCCATAATAGTTTTATAATTTTCTAATATATGTTTCAACTATAACGCATCGATTCCCTTGGTCAAAAAACGGTTTCAAAACCAATTTTACTCCTGATACCTGCAATGACCGGTGATCAGTATAATGCAACGAGCTTCATGGGGTCAAATGTTTCACAACTTTAGGGATAAAATATAGATCACCTGATAATGATAGGTATTTATGTTTGGATCGCTGACGACAAACACGCTTGACGGAATCGGAATGTCTTGGGATCTGGCAAGAGTATAATGTTAAGCAGATTCAACCGACTCCAAATGGTCCGTGCTACGGTGCGTGTGAGCTTGACGCATTGGAGACGTCGTCGACCGATGTAAATGCTGCAGTTCGATGGAAATCGCTCAAGTACGCCAGGCGTGTACACACTACGGGGCAGCAGAGAATTTATAGGGACGCGCGAAACGTCAGGATCCGATCGTTTTGACCTCGGTAAGCCGTTTGTACGTATATACATTAGGATAAAATAAAAATCGATGGTAATGTTCGATTTTTTATCATAAATAAAGGAACATACCTAATTCGAAGTACGGTTAATTCTCCAATGGTTCGCCGTTAAATACACTTATGTTTGTTTATTTTTACATTTTATTGTATTAGTTTTGTTGTATAATATATATTCGGTTCGGTTCGATTAGTACTGACAAGTACAAACAAACTCCTAACTCATATATAATAATAATGTACTCATACACTGCAAGCTGCAGCGTGTACTTCACGAATCCCTGCAGAATATCTGCGATTAATTAATACTCTCGAATGATAAGTTACAAAAAAAAAAAAAAAAAATCATAACAATCTACTCAACAACTCAAGTAAAACAGATAAAAAAATTAAATGTTATATTTTATAAATATCGAGATAAATATGATTAAATAAAAGTAATTTAACTTATCATTGAAAATAATTATAAATAAATTTATATAAATTATAAAAACTAAATCAAGGCCCAAGGGTCGACATTTTTAACCAAAAATAAATATTATTTAGGTTTATTTTATCATAATTCATTAAAGCAAATCTGTTCATACATGGGTTTGACTAAAGCTTAGATTAATTTACTTTGAAAAAACTGGCCTCTTACAATAATCATTCACCGCAACTCGAATTTGCCAATGCACAAAAAGATAATATTGTTTAGCAACTTTATAGACTTATAGTTTAGTCTTCCCACCTAATAATATTTTTGAACACGATCGATGTTCAATGTGCATGCGTGGATTTACAGAGAGCTTAAGATGTTACAAGCAGATCAACCAATCACATTTCAGGCTGTTATTAAAACAACAAAGAAATTAGATTTTTCAGCTGAATGGTAGAAAATTTGGTGATAAATTAGTTGCCTTATTCTTAAATCTTATCGTCGATCAGAAATACGTTTCTATAGCAGATTGCCGTCGACAAACCTCAATTACGTACATACCGCGTACATACATTTCTTCATTTACCGCGGAAATTCGTACAGGCAAATTGTGTTATAGAACTCGAGGAGTTTACGCGTTTTAATAAAATTTATTAAACGTTATCTACCGACTTTTAACGTTTCGCCTTGTATAATATAGAAGTATGCACAAACGCCCGTAGCCGAATTAATCTACTGTGGTGCCTCCACAACTATATCTAATTTTAAAATCGTGTATAAGCCGATATTGCTGAATTATTAACGGACGGTTTAATTGTAAAAACAATACATTGTGTACACGTAGTGGATGAACGTACAGGTACTACTACCTATATACTGTTTGAGCGGTGATGATGAGCCACCCAGGGGCATTCACGAGTTGAATAACAATATGAAGTTTGAACTTTACGTTAATGTTAATTACCTACTGAGCAACTAAGTTAATATTCGTCTTTTTTCATCTTTGTTTTTAGCCTTTTTGTGCGGTACCTACGTTTTTTCCCTACACCCATACGTTACCTCTGCAATTTCATTTCAAAGAGATGTTCATGAATTTAGTGAATAAAGTTCAAATTAGAATCATCGTTGTTTTGTATTTTTTCGGTACATGGACATTGCACGCTTACATAATTTATAAAGGAATATGTCTGATACGCCCACTCATCGTTTTCTAAATCAAACTACCTGTTCCAAAACAAAACTTCCTACTGGCGTGATAAAGACGTAACCATATCAAAATACCTGGAGTATATTATAATATGATACTACTTACTTTATGTTTCGGTGAAAAATGATCATACGACCGTGGTGTACGTTTTATCGGTTGTCGTGTATACATTTACATGAACATGCGTCAGATTATACATATCTGTAAACTGTTTGGAACAATAATTCATATATATTCATTGTTGAAATAATAAATACACACCGCATCCTTATCAAATATGTAATTGAAGGGTCGGACGGGTCAGAGGTAGATGAAAATTCGCAGCCGATCGCGCAATGCGAATTTTAAATTTTAATAAAATGAAACACATGTTTTAATATTATTTCATAAAACGATATTATTGTTCATTTCATTATTTTTATATTTATTTGAATCATCAACATATTCAATTTGGAAACGATAATTCAGAATAGTATTTATACTTAGCTTACTTAAACAAAACTTACTTATAAAATAAATTGTCATCCCATTAAATCAAATGATCTAAACAAATCCAAAACATAAACATTTTCTTGAACACTTTAGCGGCTAGACTTAGCCTGTTCAGAAATTCTCTTATGAATTCAGCATAGCTTGAATATGATGAAGTAGTCAAGTATTTAAATTAACATAAAACAGCGTACAATTACAAGCTACGAATAATAATTATTTACCTATCATATAAATTATAATGATATTATTCATATTTTAAAATCACAGATACGACCGGGATAAGCCCGTGTTATACGAAACCCCGAGCATTCTTCAAGATAAACAAAAGCTGAGTTGAACTTATCTTTTAGACTTAGATTGAAACACAAAAACAATAGTTTAGCTTTACTTAATCTTTTGCATAAAATTACATTGAAATACCGGCCTAAAAATCTAAAATATTGTGTACAAAATTTAAAAAATTGATAGATCAGCTATACGTAATAGATAATTGAAAATAACTGAGACTTGTCATTTTGCTATACACAACCGAAAAAAGTTTACACCACGCTCAGCTGTGGTATATAGTAACATTTCGTTTTTACTATAAATACTAAATTCTATATATACACCGCGCGTGTAATATATTATTATAAGCCGTAACGATAATATATTTTACGCGTTTAACTTTGCCGCGAGTTCAAGACACACGCGCGTCGTACCCATCTCGTATATATTTTTAATACGATACTTTTTCGCTGACTTCAGCGCATTAAACACATATTACACATCTGTCGTATCATACCATCATATCCCTTTCTCGTGTTTGCGTAATATTACCATCGCAATAATGCAATATCAACCACCTCGTGAGTACTTATCCTATCCCTGTGGCATATAAATGAATACGTGTATACTGTATATCTCTACGCTTTATACTACGCGCACGCACTTTTGATTACTTTTCCGAGAACGTCATTTATAATAATTAAGATCAGGGTTTCTCGAGACATCGCAATTTAAGTTTTTTTTTTTTTTTTTCATAAGACATTTCACGTCGTACCTATTTTAACTTCCGGGTAAAGTGGTTGAAACACGTTCCGGAATTCTACGATTGATATCAAAAACTTTTTTAGAGCGTATGTTTTGCTATATGTAGACGTCATGTTGTCTACGTCATAATCTTGCACCTTTTTTAAATGTAGTTTGTTCTCCGAACATATTAATTTTTACAATATTACTCGGAATGGTGGTTATAACAACGTATGTTTTGTAGATTTCATCTGAACATAACAATGCGTATAACGTTATGCGAAAATATAGTAGCATTTATTACCACACTATTATACAGTTTTTAGTTATTTGTTACCATAAACATTTTCCAAAGTATTTTCCTTTTTATCAAGTGCCTGTAAAATCTAATTTTCGAGTAGTATTGCGGAAATTTTTCGAGTGCATCGATACGTAGAAATCTAATATCGATAATAACCGGCTGCATTATTAATGAATGTTTAAAGATTTAATCAGTGAAGTGGAAAAGCTCATGACGTAACCAAGCTCCAATCTTTAGTTCGTTCTGAAGCGGGTAATTCTTTATTGTAGCTTGTAGGTACTTTTGGTCTTGGTCATATTGCTGGTTAGGAACCGCCTAAGTTTTTTTTTTTTTTTATGTGTATATGTACCTATACGAATAATTTATTATAATTTATTAATAACTTTTCTACTATACAAAATGTACAACTTTATATTGCAACTAAGTCTAAAATGTATATTACTATCATATACAAACATAATACCTATATATATATTATATATAATATTATGCACCGTACTGGGATACAGACGAGTCATTAAATAACCTGATAAGGCTCGTGAACATTTTATTTTGTTCAATTATAAGTAATTTTCATTGCAATTTGTTTTTGTTTCTATTTCTATATTTTAGCTTCGTAATCTGTTCAATTTGACAGTATAATATAATAATGTTCCTATATCCAGAGTGATCAATTAATCTAACCAATTTTCCTTAGGACTACGCAACGAATCCGGAAAATGCTCACGGACCTTCAAAGTACATATTTAACAAATTATGTATTGATGTAATAATGACCAAATATCCATTTCATGTTAATTGATTCCGTCGGTTGGTATAGCTAAATTATAATATGCCAAAATAAGAAATGAAGCCACGTGTATGAACGCATTAATTATTCAAAACATCAGATTTGTCCCTCTCTCTCTGTTAAAATCTATCCACGAGCTGCTATTTGATGACTTTTGGTATACGCTATATGTTATACTGTACGTAGAGGATTGTCGTCGAGTCTATCGAGTCTTATTCGTCTTTAAGAAGTGGAATTTTTAAAATCAGTATTTCTGAAAACAAATTCGTTCTTCCATGTTTATTTCGTGCATATCACGCGTATACAGCGATTGCATCTTCAATAGTGATAGCTACTCTATATGGTATGTAGATTAATTATAAATCGCTTATAACTAATGAGCAGACATCAATCATTGTCGTTTGATATTTTTTTGGGGCTTTCCGAAACACACCAATCATTATGTTTTATCATGAATTACGAATGAAAAAAATCACCACACACCGTGTTAACTTGATTATAGCTGTGGGTGGTTATAGAGTGAGAGGTTATAGAGTTGGACCTTGGACGGCTAATATAACAGAAAGTGAAAACAGCGCGTATTTCACAGTTTTTATTTTACTTTTAGCCGTTTTCATGACGACGAACATTTTAATCCCACATCCCGACAACAGTACACGATTCAGGTACCAACTCGGTTTACTCTGGTATAATGCGGCTAACAGCGTGGTTTACTGGGGTTATAAAATATTATAATTTATTTAGGTTTCGATAATTTTTAAGACTTATGTTTATTTAATGACTTATATATTAACCTTTTTTTTCTTGTTTTAATTTAAATAAATTTGTTCATCTTAATTTTAATTATATTTGCATTAATTATTGAATATTTACTATGGAAAAATTTATGGCAAAAAATATGTATTTGTATATTCATATTTTGCCTCATACTTATTCGTTTATTCATAACACTGTTTTCCTTAGACGTTAATTTTCATTGCCATTAGCCATTATTATGATTTTAAGTATAATGGGATGAACTTGATCGAGCGGTAGATTTTTGTGTTTAAAACAATACGTCCGTTTCGTGAAATCTCACAAGACCGCACGATTCTATCGCACAAATCACAATAAATGTCCGTTTTGGGGTTGCTGCATTCTCGGCATTTATTAGAGATCGATGCGAACGCGTAAATTAATTACCAAATCGTCCGTGGCTCGAAACGTCAAAAACCTTGATGTGATGAAATACAATTCGGATTCGATTAATTAATGTAAATATATAGATAAAAAAAAAGTTACAAGATTGTAATAGAAAAAAACGCCTACACATAGGCGTGTAACAAAAATATTAATTCAGCATTGAAATTGATCAGAAATTGATCGACAAACGTTTGATTGTAGTAACTTTTAGTTTTTCCGCATATTAATGAACGCTTAAGGTTCTTTGTTAAGGTTAAGTTGCCTATCATACATTTTTCACTTAGTCAGTAGTCTTATTCTCTCCCTTAAACTGGCTTATATTATATAGAATATATATATATATATATATAGTATTTATACACATTAGTCTTACTCCTACTATAATAATATATAAAATATGCATTCAAAACTTTGATTGATATTTTGAAAAATAAATAATGACAGAAAATAATTAAATCAAACCCGTCAAATTTAATAAATTAATTACGAGCTAAGATATTTTTTATTATTAAATTTGACGATTTAACGATGATAATTTGTCACGGGATATTATACTTATTTATATCGATACCGTATTATTATAAAAATATCAACACTACGTAAACTAAACAATATGTTTAAATAATTTTTGGCATGATTTCATCCATTACACTCCTTTGCTATGGAGCTCTTCACGTTCAATTACTATCAATCAGGACTCCTGGCCCACTGACCGCCACGAGCGTACAACACTTGTATCTGATTCTAGTGTTTGTTTTCTTTTTTTTTTATATCAACCGTACTCATGAAAATCATTATTGAAAACTCATCATTATTTTATGCTAATATTTTTAATATCTGAAATTTGTATAATCTACATTTATTATAAACCATTATTTAAATCATTACAAAACGTAGATGCTAATCCTATAATAATATTGACGATTATTATTATTATTATTATTATTATACAAAGATTTTGGTTTTGCTGAGAACAAAAATATTGACATTTTCCTAATAAATATGTCTTTCTTATACATATTATTATTGTTTTCGTATTGGCTACGTGACATGTTTTTTTCAATCGATTGCAAATTGATATAACCTAAGAATTATTATCGGCCATGTAATCAATGGAGTGAAGCGAGGATTTTCGTTTTTATTTAATTTTAGGTGACAATATGGACAATATTATTTATACGCGATTTTAGATAATAAATTCAAAACTAGCTATAATTAACGGTATTATGTATACGACTTGAGCATATTATTTTACAGTATAGAACTAGATCTAGTTATTTCATAACTCTTGACGCTTTCTTTTTCAGTACATTTATGTTTTTGAAAAATGAAAATATCCATAAAATGTGATTTTAATTAACATAACCCAACGAGAAATCTAGTTTTTACTATATTTTATTCTGAACATTTTCAAAGTAACATAATATACAATATACAATGATAACATATTCCAAAACAATATTTACTTGTCGAAATATATAGGAACACATGCAAGTTAAATACTGAACGGTTATTTAGTTATTTACAATGTATCAAATTATTATTTATAATATAGACTCTATACATTGTAGATGGTCGGATACTATTAAGTTGATGATTTTCTATGACTTCTATCTCGCTCATCGATATCAATTCGAGCAAAAACCAAAAATTGTTTAGACGATTTATTCTTTAAATGTTTAGTGTAATAATTATAAAAATTATATATTTTTTAAAATGTTCACATTTAATGGAAAAACGGCCATTTTAAATTTAACAATTAAAAATTAAAACGTTTCATTAGAATTATTGTTTCTGTATTACTCCAAGCACTTCACTATACCCTCACGACTTGCAAACGCCGAACATGCACTAAACAACAATGTTTATAATAGTTTACACGTAAGATTAACTTACCTGATTAGGAATTCTTGATATGCTACAATTGATTGGCTCAAGTCAGATATATCACCTTTATTGTATCATTTTATTAAACTACATATCAAATGTTGTATTTAAACACTTCTATGGCTTGTATAAAATATTTAAAAATTAAGATATTTTTTATAATTTTATAATATGTAGGTAAATATAACGATTATTATAGTATAGACTGCATAGAATAAAAAATATGGATATTAGATGATAATTGATAAAGTAATATTGATAAAAAATATCATAAAATGACCTAAGAAAGGAAAACACGGCATGGCAAATTAAAATTAAAGTTTTACTGTGGAATTCATTGTGAAAAGACTCGAATTTTGTGCTAAAAAAAGCACTCCCCTGCCAAATCACAGTCTAATTAATAATATTGTTTTGGTAAAGCTTGTTTCAGTCGTTTTATCATAAATTATTTTGGTTCAGTTACCAGATAATCGTCTCATAAAATTTTATTCAAACTTCTCCCTTTACTACCACTATTATATAGACATATCAGCTAGTTGAGACCACTTGGCCATCGCTGTAGCGGACAAGAATAATAATTATTCTATTGAAAACAAAATGTCTCTTTATGAATATAATATAATCGTTAGTGTGTGTAGTATGTGTTTATGTGTTGGCCTCGTAAACCCAGGAATAGTCTCTTAACGGTGGTTTAATGAAAACAAATTACCCGGAAAGGGAAAATATTTTAAACGTCTGGAGTAGAAAGAAAATTTTCTAAATTAATTTGTATATACGGATTAAAATTAAAAATTCAAAAAATGTTGGCAATTTTCTCTGCCCAAAGTCAACAAAGCACATGTGGATATCCTTTCCGAATTCAATGAATTTTTGCTTCCAGAGAAATTTTATTCATCTCTTTGTATTTGGGCCAGGATACAACGAAATATTTTTTTCTCTTAATTTAATTACCGTAGTGGTATTATGTCATTTTATGTTCCATACACAAATGCAGTATTTATTTATACTTCTTTGTGTGGAGTAATATGATGAAAATAAAAGTGTTACAATGATGGATTTGTTTATTGCATCTTTAGCTGGTAAATTATAATTTATTTATAAATGTGAGCTTCGACAATCAAGGTCATAATCTATATATAATGCTTACTGTGCCGTTTGGTAGATAAACAGTGGGAGTAAAAAAAATGTAATTAGAAATGTATATTTTAAATAAGTAAGTACATATTTAAAAAGACATAAAACGAAGAGACGACCGATATTAATATTACTGAAGACCGATACTTAAATGAGAATATAAATCTTTAGATTGGAAAGGTTGAATTCCTACTATATACAGGTATAATAATTCATAGAATTACTTTTCTTTTATTACTTATGATTATTTAAAGCTTTGATTCTAAACTAAGATATTATACTTTTTTAGTACATTATTAATTTTCTTAAGTTTTTTCAAATAGGAAAAAATTAGTTCAGTAAAATATGTAATAGCATGTTTAATAATTATTTTAATTTATGTATAGTAAGCTAGTAATATGACTAAAAAAAAAAAAAAAAAAATTGTAAAAACGTTTCACATAAATACTAAAATTATACGGATAATTGAAATAATGATTTATTTTATGATAAATGTAGAAAGTATTTTTAAAATCTTTACACGGTTCGTTTAACGAGTTCTGAGGTTTTAAATCGATAATATTGTTATGAAATCTGGTGGGATAGCATTTTATCGTGTATATATATAAACGAAAATGTCCTGAGTGATTGATTTATAATCAACACAGAGCCGAATTTAATTAAGCTATTGATTTAAAATGTTGAGGATATATTAGTATTATAATTTCACCGTATTCTAGAAAAGGATTTCTCGAAAATTTTATTCAAGGGTTTAAAATAAATAAATTTGTATGTGTAAAATGTAATACTATTAGTACATCCAATATTCCAATGTAATGGATATGCTACAAGGATATAAACTTTATATTTTTGACAATAATAATATAATGATTCGTAAAACATTAAAAAAATCAGACCACCACTTTAACGAACAAACATTACGAAAACTTACATAAATTATTCTATAAAATATTACGTTGCGTGAAATTTCTGTTCGCAGGCAATAAGCCGAGCAGCCGATGTTTTATTGTTATTATTATAATAATGATAAATAAAATTAATATAAGTAAATAATATTATCATGATTTATATACAAGTTTCTCGTGAGCGCACGGAAATATTTAGCGTACGTGTCGTACAATACGTATAGTATCCGTATTATTAATTATTAATCTTTTTGCCAGCAGCAAAGTCGAAGTACGAATAGAATCAAAAACAATTCTTCCATCTGATAATCTGGTTAAAATCAGACAAAATAAATTTAAATAAAAACCATTATAGTAAAACCAATTCTACATTCTTCGCTTCGTTCATAATTTAAAAAAAATACTAATTATTCTTGAATAGGTTTTTGAAAAAAAAAATAATAATAATTTTTGGTTTTTATCTGCATTATAATACGTGAAATATTTTTTTTATTAAAAATATTATCTAAAATTGAATAAAATGATAATAGCTCTTACCGAAAATAATATCACCAGATTTATTATAGAAGTATTGTAAGTGATTTAGTATAAGTTAAAGTATATTTTGTGTAATGTTATAATATATTACTGTACTGTATTTATATTCCTATAAACTTGTCGGGCTCTAGTTTTTTCTGCAATATCAAAATAAATTTAGAAATCAAAAATATATTAATTATAATGCGTCACTCTTACGAGTAACTGACGTTCATTTTGTCTTCCACATACCATTTGGTAAATCAATCAAAATATATTTTGTCGACCACATGTGAAAAATTGAGCAAATCTTTATTTTTACTTTCTTATTTTATTTTCATTTTATGATTTTTATGAGAGGAAAATAATGATCATCACATAAACAAATATAACCTTGCTTATTAAAAAAAATAACAAAATTGAGAATAAAATATATTTTACAAACAATCGTAAGGCAAAAGGTACGTATAGGTAGTATGAGTTACTCCAAATACAATTATTTAATAATCATGTAACGGATTAATTCAATAAAAATGTTAACGTAGATTTATAAAATGTCAACATAATGAATAAAGAACACAATAATAATATAAAATATCGATAAAATTCCGAAAAAATACATTGATATAAATTGTACATATTTACATTGAATATACATAATACATGATACTTTTAACGGCATTTATATCGTCCCGAATACAAGGAAAGAAAGTCACAACAATACTATAATAATATATTAAATAAACATAATACTATTATTATCATAATCTGACTTCGCATCACATAAAATCTAAAAGATTCAAATGTAACATGTAAAATTTACAACAATAATATAAAATTCCGATAAAACATTTTATCACATCGGAATGTAATTTTATTAGTTTTTCGGAAAAAAAAAAAATGAAAGTATTTTTAGAAACTACATAGAAATAGAAGTTTCTCAATTAATTACATTTTCTCGCACTTGTTAATTATGATATACATATACAATTGTGCCTGGTGTTCTAAAGACTGTGTATTGTTATCTTATAATTTGGTTAAATAATTCAGCAATATTTTATACTACCCGTTGCCGCGAATAATTATCTCATTTTTTGATTATATTTTCATTCGTAAATGCACTGCGTTAGTATAACACTTGATTTTTAGTACACTGCTAGTACATATTATATACACTGTCATATAGCTATTATACACTATAGTACATAAATCTTTGGTTGACAGAAGACTGCACGGACTATAACTTCGAATTTGTTTTGATTTGTTTATTCTTCGATATTTGCACGTCATCGCTCGAAAGCATTTTTATTTTTATACTTGATAAGTTAAATTACTACAAAACTAGGTAAAATTAAGATTCTGCATAAAAATTTTTCCGACGATTTATGAAAATATAATATTCGAATTATTATGCGTAATAATTATATATATTATAGAAAAGGCAAAGAGACTATTTATAGCTAGTCATAATATGGGATTATTAGTTAATGAATCCAATACCAAATATATGGTTATTTCAAGGCAAGTGACCCTAAAGAATAATATCAAAGTAAATGGATACTCATTCGAGCAAGTGGAAGAATTTAAATATCTGGGTGTAAATATTAACGATAAAAACAATATGCACAACGAAATCAAGCTTAGAATGTTCGCAGCGAATAGAAGCTATTACGCTATGAAAGAGATGTTCTCATCAAAGCTTCTATCGCGCCAAACAAAAAAGAGGTTATATATAATATATTTGCGCCACATAGCAACATATGCATGTGAAACATGGGCAAGTACAAAAGGAGATGAAGAAAAACTCTCAAGCTTCGAAAGGAAAATTTCGAGGAAAATATATGGGCCAGTGTATAATGTGAATTTAGAGATATTCAAAAGAAGAAAGAATGACGAGATACAATGACTTTTTAGCAATCCAAGTATATGCCAATTCGTTCGTAGTAGGAGAATAGAATGGGCAGGCCACGTGTGGTGGGCAGAAGGATACCTCATACAGAAGGTTATGGTGAGAAACCCAACTGGAAAGAGACCCCTGAGGAGACCACCCCAGAGATGGTTTGATTCGGTAAAGAGAGACCTGTCAAAAATAAACAACACCTTTAGCATCGACATGACAACAGATAGGAATCAGTGGAGAAGGATTGTGGAAGCAACAAAGGACCTCAATGGTCCGTATTAACAGGCAAGAAGAAGAAGAAGAAGAAGATATATATATATATATAGTGAAAATTACCTCTGTAAAGATATCCTAGATTTAGACCTCTGCAAAGATAATAGAAATTATAAGTATTGGAATAAATTGTGATGCAATGTCATAATTTCTCTGGTATTCTAAAACGCAGATCTATTAAATTGAAAATGTGTCTTAGGTAATACTGATTATTTATAGGTTTTTTTTTTTTAAATTTAATTTTAATACATTTTTTGACAAATTTTATCTTTAAATTCAATATTTTATAGTTTATTTTTTTAAATTGGTATTGCATTTTTTCGTTGCAATATTTTGAGATTTCTAAGGGAGTTCAAATCCCAGCCTAAGGTATAATAATTAGTTATATAAATATTTAAAACCAAACGGTACATTATAATATTATACCTTACCGAGAAAATACATTTTATGTACTTGAACAGCCGTGCTAGAGATAATGCACGGTATGAGATGGAAAATTCGACATTATAAGTCACAACAAAACAATATACCATTTCACATCTATACATTGCGTGTTTTATATTCTTTGGTTTTGTCATTTCATGTAAATTTATGTCTCTGTTAAGTTGTATGTAACCGTTATATTCAGCCGTTATATGGAAAAAAATTAAAGTAAAAGCAAATGATGTATAACTTTTATTTTAAAATTTAACGTAACTATTACATTTGTACGAAAAAAAAAATATAACTGAATCCATATATTTTTTGAGTATAAAATCATAAACAGTAAAAGAAACCTTTACGTTATAATGAAAATATATTTTTGCAACAACTGTAGAATAAAATTCCATACGTATATTGTTTATTTATAATATGTAACCGTAAAGAAGATGGAATTGAATTTAACAAATATTATTTACAAATGTAATAAATAACTTGTTTAAAATCAAACTTCAATCCAAAATCCCCCTATAAAATATCATCATCAGACTTCTCCAGTCATAAGGACTTAAAATATTTGGCTCGGCTGATCCATCAAATATCCGGTATCTCTATTGTTACCTAATTGATTTTTTTCTAGAGGAAAATATTGGGAATGACTTGGATGGTCTGATTTGTGTACTTCCGTTTTCAGGGAAAAACATTATATTTGAACTATCCAGTTATATATTTATTATTTTCGGAATGTTCAATTTAACTGCATAACTGTATTACTGACCAAATAGTTGTCTTAATTATGTCTATAAACTATTCACAATAATAAAAAAGAAAAATACTGGAATTCTCAATTACTTTTAATTATACCTTATCTGTAATCAATATTGTATAAGATATTATATAACAACAATATAGTTGTGTATACTTTTATTATATTGAAAAGATTATATTATTATTAGGCTGTAGAAAGCTAATATAAAATATAATATGTCGGTACCAGAATAATAATAATAATAATATATAAAAAAAAAACATTAAGGTCAAGGGGAATAAGAACGGGTGATCTCACAACATACTCGTATAGCAGATAAAAATCAACTTTGGGTATGTCTACGTAAGTTATTTCACGAACAAAAATATTCAGATGCGTTTGTTACTTCATAAAATATATTTACCGGTACGTGGTTCTTATACGAATAAAAATTAAAACGAGTAAAATTTTCGTTCACACTTTATTTAAATATAGGACAGATAATGTAGTTGGTTTGCGTAAAATTTGTTTGTTCTGTGTTTTGTAAAATAATTTAAATTTAATAAATGAAATGTATAGTTATTAATCATTTCTATATAGTCGTCTATATATATACGTATTTAATATGATAATAAATTATATAAATTATAATTATAATAATGATAATAATATAAATTGAATGTATGTAGCTTATTACGAAAGCTTAAACTTTTAACATAATCTTACTGTGTTATTCGTTTTAAGTTGTACTCTAATATTTTGTTGTTTGTTTATTTATTATATGTGTCCCTCCAATAATTTATCATACGGTCAAATATAATAATGAAATTGAAAATACTGGAAACTAAGAACAATTTTAATTTATAAGTTAGAGTTGCATAAAACATTCAGTGAGAGAATAGCGAAAATGAAACACTATATGAATACACACTTTGTGTAAGATGAAAATGCATCATAACATTAAATAAAATAACAAAAAATAATGATTCGATAGATTTCAATTTGTTTTATATCTCTTTTGAAATAACTAAAAAAAACGGGGTCTAAATATAAAAATATAAAAATAAAAAGTTTCCGAGGAAAACACAGATCTTAATTAAAAACTAATACGATGAATTGTTTTGTATTTATGAAGAAAAATATTGAAAATGTTATTAGTAGAAATGTTAAAAATCGCATTGAATTTTATAAAAAAAAATATACTTAAAAACATATTTGTATAAAAATAAAACACAAGATGCAGAAGCTGGAATTGTTATATTATATATGGTCTCTGGGGTGGATTTTTCTTTGAATTATATGTATTCAATAATAACAACTAACTATCTGTATTTCATTCATATAATGATTCTTAACGTTTAACGAAATACATACCAAAAGTAATAGAAGCTGAAAAATTAAATATTGTTAACCGAAGCAACGAGTTATTGTAAATTATGGATGATTTGAATTTTAATCAAGAAATAAATTTGAAAACAATTTAAAATTATAGTCTTGGAAAATTGTATCATTACGCTAATAAAAAATATTTTATGTGATCATTGATATGATGTAATAACAGTAATGGTCTCTGAACATTTAAAATCTGTAGAACCGCATTCTGTCAAAAACTAGCGTGATCTTATAATTAGTTTTCTGATTACTACTTGGTGTTTTGAATTTTTTTTTTTTTTAAATTTAGAGATTTTCGAATTTTGACTGAACTAAAATTATTTTATTAATAAATGGATCTACATTATGCTTTAAAGTGCTTATTGTATATGTAATAGAAAAAAAAATATTACAATATGCATTATACATATTATATTATATTTGTCACTAATATTAATGGAAAAAATACAAACGGCGTTGTCCGACATTTATATTATCTGCCTTACTTAGAATTCGAAACAAATAAATTAAATTAACTCTCCTTCTATATTCTTAGGGATGTGAGCTCTAATTTACTTAGTATACGCAAATGCTCTGTCACTTTATTTTTATCGCATAAAATATGTTGTCTTGCATCTGTATTATTTATCACTTCGAAAAACACTTAGATCCGAGAAGGATATAATTACGATATGCTTCACGTACAATTATTTTTCCATCAACCAAATGTATATTATTAGTGTGATATACGTATATGTATCAACAATCAACATATAGATTGCGTTGTATCGAAATACGGTATCATATATTGTTTTATTTTACAAACGTCATGTAAAATAAATAATGGATTATTTTGTTCAATTTTATCGACAAGGTGGTTTATGTTACATACAGATTAACGAATAACATATTATTATTATATTAAATATCTGCTCATACTCTGATCACTGTCCATAAAACTGATTGTTATAATAATAAAAATATGAGTCACGTAGAAGTTGTGCATCAGCAATTGGAATGTTTAATAAGCGAGAAAAAATCCATGGTAACTGCGTAGTCAGAGGATCTGGATTTTTTTCAATATTCTGTCCCTGTGCAATGTGTGTAAATATAATTTTGGTGCTTAATATTCTTTCATCTAGTTCAATATAAGGGAGACGAGATCAAAATTATCGTCCATCGGGTATAAAAAGAGAGAGATATTTGACTAGAAATTAATTAAATACTGGTCATGGGTATGTATTGTAAGACTCAATAATAAAACAGAGTAACGAAAATAATAATTCATTATGAATCCCGTGATATCCTTTATCATTCATCCTTGGATTGTGACATAAATCTGACTTTATCACTTCCGTTGACCGTTCACTAAAAGATTTCGAACAATTCTTCAAATCGTAGCGCAAGTATCTGTTCCGCAGTGCAATCATGAAACACTTAAACACATGAACAAATATGTTTTCATCATAGTGGAAACGGCAAAATGATTTTGTCTTGTCGTCACATTGCGACGAGTTTGAAATGGATTTGAATTGATTTCTTACTTTTTCGATTTCAGCGCAATCATATACATGTCATTATGACTATATTATAAATGTAACTACGCATACACATAATATGTTACTATCGATCATTTGGAAATAGATGCAGCGTTGCAGCCCAAAAATAAATTCAATTTTAAATTAAATTACTCCAATGATGCAACAACAATAATAGTAATAATCGATACCACCAGCGAGGGTTAGTTCACGGCTGCCCAATCCATATTGTGTATGCGAATGGTTTTTGTAATCGTTTACCCTGAGTACTTTGCATACAATATTATCGACACAACTTTCAATACCGTCATTCGACAATGCGGCGTCAGTACTGTACGCGTGAAAAAGGACAATTGTATGCTCCCGAAGCCATTTAATGTGACTGCACATTATGTATATAATTCGAATATTGTACGCTACTATTTCCCATTCATAGACCGGCCGTACACCACGCGGTATACCTGAAACGTACGACCGGAACTTGATTAATGACATCCCTTAAGACTCTGAGTTTCTAAACTGTGGGGTCATAACCTATAAATGGGTCCCGGTTTAATTTTAGGGAGGTGGGGCGCGACATATTTTTAAATAAGTATATAAACTGTTTTTATTATAGAAATATACGAACCAAACAGAATTCCGTATCAAAAGAAAAAAAAAATTTCATTTTTTCAACCAAAATGAATTGAATTTATATTTTTACTTCATTAAATTTCAAATATTATTTTTTTATTGTAATCTAATGGCGAATGATATTGTAAGACAAATGTTATCATTCTCTTGTTGTGCTCATTTTTTTAAAAAAATTAAAAACACCATTTCACTTCAGTAAAGTCATATTTTGAAACTCTAAAAGCGAAAAAATTATTTTTATTTGCATTCAATTTTTATTCTTTAATTTTATTATTCAGTTACTGCTTTTGAACTTAAAAATATTACATTGACTCGAGCTCAGGACCAAATTTATGGAAAGGCAAATGGAATATTTGTACTGAGCCCACTCGAAAGAGGAGCCTACCAACAACAAGCAAACAAAATTGGTAGTATATCTTTTTATCATTATTTCTTTCGAAATTATAGTTGCTTAATAAAGATAGGATAAAAAGTTATAATAAACATTAAGTTCATATTGTATATTGTTTTATCATTACAGTTTTATTATTCAACCACTTATAAGCCACTAATAATATAAACCAGTGGTTCCCAAGCTCTTCTATTCTACGCCCCTTCTATATATTTTCAAAAATCTTGTGCCCCCTTTTTTTAAATTGAAAAATAATTGATCATATTTTATTGTGTTCTTTAATAATAAACTTTAATGCGGCCAAACACTTATAGTCATTATCGGTTATACATTATTGATACCTGAGAACGAATAAAGGGAACCAGTCTACTAATTTTATTTCTCTACGTTTTAAAATAAAAAAATTTAATCAATAAAAATTATATTTCGTAATCACTGCTTGCGCCAGCAATGTGTACACACCCCCCAAGGGAGGCGTGCCTCCAAGTTTGGGAACCAGTGATATAAACCATACACCATCATTTTAAAAACATACTGTGCTTACATTTTATTCCAGAATTGAAAGAAATTTATATTTAAGGCCCAAAATTGCAAATTGTACTTGGTCCATTTATTGGTAAATCAATGGCGCCTTGGGCTATAAAATTAACATGAAAAGTTTAGTCAATCTTTAAATGACTGATTCATGAACTCATAGCCTAATATTTTTAAAAAGTTAATTGATTATTTAATTAATTTGCTCAGGCCATGGTAAATAGTTATACTACATTTTATCAAAATGCGAGTGGACATTACAGAGTTTTGAATCAATGGCCATTATAATGAAAACTCATAAGTTACTAAGCGAAAAAAAATATTTGAAATCGGTTGAATTTTGAATAAATGAGAGCATTTTATATTTTCAAAAAACACAGCAAATTGTAAAATCATACGGGTTTTTAATTTTTTTAGTAATTGTATTTATTACTAATAAACATCTTTAATTTCAGCAGCTATTTATGTCCGTATTAATTTAAATTACATTTTAACTTCATTTCAGTTTAAATTAAACCTTGAATTATCTGAGAATACGTTAAAATGTGTGATATTTAAATTATAATTGGCATTAAAATATTTAAAATTACCTATCTAAATAATGATACCAATAATAATATTAATTTATTATACTTTGTTGAAGTCACTACGGTGTCATTACTATTTATCTAGATATCATAATTTTAAAATTTTATTCATGGATAATGCAGATGCGTAGATTTTACTCTTTGGATCTTTGGCTTTTATTATTTTTAAAATAAATAAATACCATTTCTACGTTATCCGATATTGTGAATTCAATTTTAATACTTATTTAACGGAAAAATTAAAATGAAATTAAAACTAATGTTAAATGAAGTTAAAAAAAAATCTAGGTACCTGCATTATCCATGAATAAAATTTAAAATGTTAAAATTTAATGTAAATTAATATGGATATAAATAGCTGCTGAAATTGAAGATGATTAACAGTAATTAATACAATTACTAAAAAAATCAAAAAACTGTATGATTTTACAATTTGCTGTGTTTTTTGAAAATATAAAATGCTTTCATTCATTCAAAAATCAACAGATTCCATTTTTTTTCTCAGAGTAACTTATAAGTAATTCTATAAAGTGGCTATTTTCAAAATTGTTCACAATTTTTTTTTAGAAAAATCAAAAAAAAATTTTTGTCAATTTTGAATTTTGGATTTTTTTATCCATGGTAAAAGATGGGCTGTAAGTCACATATTATGTTAAAAAAATAGGAACTTCAATATCTGCATTATATTACGAGTAATAACTACTGACTTTCCAATTAATTAACATACTGTAAAGTATAATCATTTTTAGAAAATGTACTAACAATAAAATAATTTACATTTTATTATTAAAGTATTTAACAATATGTACAAATGATTAAACATCTAAAGAGATTCATTTTTTTTTACTATTATATTAAGGAAATTACGCTATCAGTTGTATCACTATTTATGAATTTATTAATCCTTTTTCTAGACAATTTCACTTTTTTCTCTTTTACAAATAACATTTAATTACAAATAATTATATGGAAATGATGAGATTAAAACAAGACTGTTTTCTTACACAGGACAAATGGTAGTCCGTTTGTATTTTGTCGGGACAATGGGACATGATTACAAAAAAAGATCAATTTTTAATCGTTTTAAACGGGAAGTATGATCACCTTTAGGGATGGGCATCAAATCCTAATATCCGAATATCCGAATATTCAAATCCGGATTTGAATTAAATTCATATCAGGATTTTCCGAAGTATCCGGATTATAAGGATTATTCAGATTAATTAATTATTTTTATTACTAAGTAAAAAACAACACTGGTAGTTGAATGCATCAGAAATATAATATGCCCGTTCAAAAATGTATGTTAATGAATTTAAATATAATTAAAATTTAAAAATGAGACATCGAACATCAAAATTGAATTGAATAATCCGGATACTCCGGATAACCTGTCAAATCCGGATTCACTAAATTCGGATTTGATAAACCCGGATATGCCCATCACTAGTCACCTTAGACTAGTCTAATCTAAAATGTATAAATTTACGAATACTTTAAATCTATCACCACCTGAACCATAAATTAATTTTTTCAAGTGCTTATTGTAATTTGTCAATGAAGCAACTATAAAGCCATTTATTTAATAATTAAATCATATTAGCATAGTACGTTATGGCTAACCTAACCTAACCTTACCTTGACCATATGTTCCTTCGTGGGTTACACTAATCATAAATGACTAAAACCTGAATTTACCATTGGAAAAAATGATTTGAGGGTTACATTACTTGGTTAAAAACGTGTATTTATATGTGTTTTATCGTTATCGGTTAAAACCTCGATTTCGATTAAGTTGAGGGTTACGTTACTTGGTCTTATCACCATCGAAAATATAGGTGTACTAATAGTATATCTAGTTTAATTGATGTTTCATAGCTAAAATAGCTACAGCTGGTTTTTAGTGTTGGTATTATTGTTACGTCGATTTTATTATTTATTTATGTACTACATCCGAATAAATACATTAGTTGTAATATATATTAAATTACATATAGGTTATAATATATTGCATTTAAAGTAGTGAAAATGTTTAAAAACACAACAATTTGTACTTGCGTATTATATACTCAATCTCTGACGCAGGAATTTCCAACTAGTGGGCCGCGAATCTGAATTGAGGGTACTTTTTTTATTTACTTCTAAAGCATAAGCCATCTATAAAAAATTATCTTATGAAATTGATACATAGCATGTGTCTGCTTAATGTTTAATGATTATTTAACTTTGATGTTATTCGTATATGATATGTGTGTAATGCTTAATCTGTTTTAATTTTCATACAGGGTTTTGTTCGCCATGACATGTATTATATTATGTAATTATTACATTATTATTCATTAGGTTTAGGTACGTGTTTTTATAAAACATGCATGTACTATTATATGGGGCTTCTGGATTTTTAGAAAATACTTTAGGATGGCGTGAATAAAAAAATGTTGGAAATCTCTGCTCTAACGAGTCTAACGTATATACGTGATGTACTATATAGATGTAAATGATGTAATATATATATATGATGAAAATCGCGGAGTCTTGAACAATAGATTAGTTAACATACGATAGTTTGATTTTACCAGAAATATGAGTCATTTTTCGTACTTAATTGTCTAAATTAAGTTATTTTTGCCAAATATTTAAAAATTATATATACTGAGGTATGCTACAAATTATAACTAAACATAATGAACTTATTTTAAATTTATGAATTTATTTTGGAACATTATAATTACATCTAAAATTAGTTATTTTATATTATTTTCTAGAAATATTCGAGTCTGGAGGTGTGAGGATCATAGAACATTTTGCATAGTGCCTCGTCTCGAACCGCATTCTTTTTTTTGATCGTATGTCCTGCAAGGCCGATGTGTCCCTGTTCTTGTTTGAGTTTATTGGAGGAGTTGATACCTGTGGCTTGATGATTGGCTGTAGATTTAGGTGGGTTTCTTGTTGTTGTGTGTCGGTGATACGTGATGGACGTGATTGGGATGGCTTCGGGTCAAGTATTTCTGTTCTATCCGATGTGGGTCTACCAGAAGGAGACCAGAGAGGGTGGAGTGGTAATGGCTGAGTACCCCCGGAGACCGCTTCTTCTGAGGATCTGGTACAATATGTTTTCAGCTGTGTACTTATATCCGGTGTTCCCGACATCATTGACTGCGGTTTCCCAACGGTTATTGGTCGCCAATTGTCAGGAGTTGAGGATTGCAGCACATTATCGAGACTGTTTGTCAATTCATCCCAACCACGACAGAATGCAGTCCACAGCCGTGAGTCTTTCCGTAGAGCATCTAAAGATGCATTCTGAATGTCATCGGTATCCAGATACTGCATCAGTCCTGCCTCAACCAGGAACTTAATCATTTTTTCAAGATACTCCGCAATGTCTCCTTTGTTCTTGTTTTGCGATGTTTCAGCCATTGTTGCTGCAGTCGGCTGTTGTGTCTCGGAAATTGGCATCATTGAGAAGATTTTTTGTTGCCCGTTTGCGGTGATTCCCATTGAAAGGGAATGTGATGATTGCATCGGATCTATCGATTCTTGATTCTCCAATTTATCGTCCGTCGTTTCTCCACCTGTCACCTCGGTGCTTTCTGTAATTTTTGGATATAGGTCTCCCAGAAGCGGACCAAGGTAACATAGTACTTTCTGAGTCTCCTCGAAACAAGCGGTCTCCAAGAAGCCGGTATTGTGCGGTTTTGGTTGTGTACTGGTATTCGGTGTTTCCGACGTCATAGCCTGCAGTTCCTCGTCAAGTATTGCCGACTGACTGTTTGGATCGAAGGATTTCAGTAATCTTCTGATTTTAATATTGTTTTCATTCCATCCGCGGCAATATGAATTCCACAGCCTTTGGTCTTGCCGTAGAGTGTCCAGGTGCACAACGTAAATCTGATTGTCGTCAATGTGCTTCATAAATCCTGCTTCAGCTAAGAGTGTTTGACATCGTCGCAAGAGCACTATGGAGATCTTGGTGGCCATTAATTGTGAAGACTTAGACATTTTTCAAATGAAGATGGTTGAATATCTGCAAAATCAGTAATCATATGGATGTTAGTTTGTGTATTTGATGTGCTAGTGATATTAGTTGAATGAATTCGGTAATCGAAATATTAGAAATCATGGAATTTTCTAATTGAGATAAGAAATATAAACAGACTCTTGATACAAACTTCTAAAAATAGGTAAAATGCCTAGATTCAATAATACTCGATAATAAGTTAATATAGAGATAGCTTTTAAACTTGAAACAGATGATGGTTGAACTCTTGAAATCAATTTTGAATAAAAAAATATCTAGTGTGTTAACTTACATTTCTAAATATATTTGATATGGTATAGTAGAAACAAATTTCTTAATAAGGGAGATTGAACTTTTAATGTTCTTACTTTTATAAATAAAAAAAAAAAAAAACGGTCCACTCAGAATTTATAAAGCCGTGTGTTTAACCGATAACAACAAGAAAGTATATTTTGTTGTCATAAACATATATTTTAAAAATTAACTTATTTAAGTAATTTGATAAAATATATCTATCCTTTTTTAATTATTATTTACTAAACTTAAAAGTAATTCTTACATATTATAGTTAATATTAATTTATTTTTTCTATTTAAAACGTATAAAACGTGTTCATAATTATATTAATTTACAAAAAAAATTAATTTTATTTATTTTTACAAAAAAAAAAAAAGAACAAGTTAATATCTTAATTGATTTTGACTTAATTTTTTTTTTTTTTCAACAGTCGCTAATAATGAGTTTTTTCGTAAAACTAACGGTTTTGATTATGAGTAGAGATATTATATGTATAAGATACAAGCGGACCCGACAGACGTCCTGCATGATATTTCAAGCGAATAGGATATTAAAAAAAGTATGAAATAAAAGACAAATATGTAACATCATACTATCATTATTCTTTATTTTGAAATAATATCAATTTTTCTAAAAACAATTCGTTATAATCAATTATTTTTGTTTAATTTTATCTTAATCCGAGTAAATTAATAGTATTTTTATTTTTATTAACTCGACAGTATTCATTGCTTTGCTCTTGACTTTCATTAACACGTGTGATTTCAGCCTGGTTTCTTAAATTTTCATTGTCCGTCAATTGATCTTCTGCCAATCTATTTAAACGACGATTACGGACTAATTGTGAATTTCGAGTCCGTCGACCAATATTTCTACCGCGTCCACTTAGAAACGGCATTGTTTTATATACGTAACTTATGTGTGAAAATAATACGTTCAATATTTACATAAATGCGATTCATATAATATCAAAACACAGCGTACAAAAAAATTATATGCATTGAATTAATGAAATTAATGAATGAATTAACGAAATCTGCCCAGCTATTTCGGAGGAGTTCATTGACATACACACGTGCAGTAGAATAAAATTATATAAATAAAGATAACAAATCAATGGCTGGTAGTAAGATGCCTATGACTAAGTAATAAGATATCTTACGTCATAGTTGCTGAGTTGACATGATATAAATTAATATAAAGAAAAATAAGTCTTTCGGTACATAATAATTTGAATATAGCTTTTAATTAAATGTCAATAATAAATGTTATAATATCTTATAAAACAAAAATTGAAGACGAATAAAATGATTATACAGGTTAGACTCTGTGTCCCAGATCTCAGAAGTGAATCAGGCGTCTAGCTGCTTCTTTCGCATAATTGGATATGATTTTATCTAACAAATCAAAGTGGGGAAGGGGGGCTTTAGATTAAAAATTACATTGCGTGATAAATCAGTCTCGTTATTAATATTGATCAGTAACTCTTTGAAGATATATACGATAAAGTACGAAAGTTGGCGGAACCCACTAGACCAAGGTTCTTTTTGAAGTTGTAGTAAGGGTTGTTATCTACCTCTTCGGTAACTCTAAGACAAGCAGGTCAAACTCAAAGTATCAAGTGGGCCAAAAATATTGAATAGTTTAATGCGCGGGCCGCACATAACCAATTGATGAAAAAAAAATTGTAAAATTGTATATTTAAATTTTATTATTTCCAAACACAACCGATACAAATAAATTCAAATATATATATAAATGTATAATTTTTTTTTTATCCAATAATATTTTTAGCCATGGGCCACAAAAAAATAAGCCACGGGTCGCGTGTTTGACATGCCTGCTCTAAGATGACGCTCCAATTCACCGAATGAAATTCGATCAACCACATCCCACGGAAATTTGAATGTTAAATGAAAGCCCTACCGATATTGAATGATAGTTATCGTGACGTACCGTTATATTCAATTGCATAGCCTCTCATATAGAAAATGAGACTTTAGACTCCTAATACAGTTATCAATAATAAACTCCCTCTCCATGTAGTTGAAATTAAATCCCTATTCAATCGGATTTCTTATCCCAGATTGGCTCAGAGGATACAGTACTTGTTTACATTTATAGATACGATAAGAGTGTAAGAATGGTTGGAAATGATAGACCAACTTGATAACTAATTCACTAAAATCTTCCATTATCCTGACACAGATCTAAAGGAAGGCATTCAATTGACTTACATTGAATCTCATGATATGACGCTACTTTGATATGATACATAGTTAACCCTCGATATTTTTGAAAAAAAAAAATGGTAATAGTTAGTGTTAATATCAGTAAAGTAGAATACAAGGAACCTTTTTAACAAAAAATTATTCCGCTTAGGGGGATCGACCAGTTCAACTATTATTCCACAGTTAACGTGTAGTAAAATTTACCAATAAGTAATAACCAGTCCAAAATGGGAAAAAAATAATGAAAACATAAATAATAAAAAAACAAATTTACCGTCACAACGCTTACAATACCTAACCATATTTTATTGTATACATTATAGCATATACCTAGTAATAAAATATTTTTAGAATATTGAACTTAAATTACAACTTAAAGATAGTTATTTAGGTATTAATAAACTTGGAGAATAGCTTATTTCTACGAAAACTCCCCCGATTCCCGATCATTGAAAAATAACAATTGTAGTCTTTTGGAATAATACTATGATGTTTGTCTCAAAAACCATTTTTCATCTGCATTTAAAACATAATGTAGTATAAATTCATAAATCCATATGTTTAATAAGCAAGAATTATATATTGTACCGTCACTATATAATATCATTTAATATAATACTCCCTTGACAATAATATTACAATCGTAATATTTCGTTGTACTCCTCTGGATCGTATAATGTATTACAACTTTTCCATTTAAATGATTGACGATAGTGGATTACCATCACAAACTTATTCGGATGTATTATTGATTTTTATCGTGCCAACAATGAGAGAACACAGGAAACCGGAACTTGCCCAGACAATTATGCGGGTGAACCCGGCTGATTTTCCTCCCTACAGTTACAGTCAAAACGATACGTAGTAGTATTGCTTTACGCGATCTTGGGCAATCTCGGTTTGTATATTATACATGTGAATATCAATAGTACCACATTGTGCGCAATCCAACTAAACACGCGTTCTGTTAAGGCAGAATGTAAAAATAAAGCTACGTAAAAAAATGTGCGTTTGTATAGTCATTCAACAACCTTCAGTTTTATGAGATATAGCGTTAAATTTTTTTTGTGTCGGTTAGATCATTGATAGCTAAAACGGACCATGCTTTCGTATTATTATCATGATTGTCATGCACATACAAACAATTTTAAATTGCAAAAAAGAAAAACATGTGAAGATAGAAAATACATTTTTATATTTATAATATATTTCTTTTCGTAAAAATAAATAATAATATGACTTAAACTCAAAATGAGCTAATAATAATAATATGTAATAATTAAATTAAATCAACTTATTTCCTAGCTGTATATTACTTACATTTAACAAGCTATAATTACTTCTCATAATTATTATATATATATATATATATATATATATATGTATAAAACATGTTATTTTTAATAAAATAAATATATATATTATCGTAAATTAAAAGCGAATAATTTTATTATGATATAAAGTTGATAACATAAAAAAATAATAATAATATAACACGTAGTCTACAATTTAATGATTTCTTTGTCTAGATTATTGGCTGGCCCATGGGAGCAAAGGTCAATAAAATAATTATTTTTCAACGAAAACTAGTTTAAAACGTTATTAAAAATGCAAAACAAAAATAATTTTATTGACTGAAATTACTTTTCACGTGTATTATCTACGTTTTAATCGTTGTGTTATATTAAATTATTGTACTCTGCAACCTAGACAATAGGTTGGCTTTAATTGTTATGAGTATTGACAACGATTCGGCGTGAATTAATAGGTACATAATAAAACAATATAGGCCAATAATTATTGTAAGGGGAGAAGTTTTTCGGTGACAGTAATTAAATTGCATTTCGTCCGAAGGAAAATTCCTGACATACCTATACGAAAATATATATAAAATACATGCCCTCAAAATCTCGTCATGTTTGAGTAAGCCATTTAGACAAATGTAATGATATGAATAAACATTTTTAAGTGACGAAAAATAATTAGGTACTATACATACATGAATGATATGTATACATAGGATAATCAATTTTTAAATGCATTTTAAATATCGGTATAATACACTCTTCCTCACAAGTGAGAAAGTATCGAATAGGACCTAAATGATCGTTTCAATGAAAAACAAATAGGTACTAAAAAAAAAAAAAATTTCAAAAATGTTATTTGTTTAATATTGTTACTGTATTTATGGCATTCTAAATTAAATATTGGTGCATTAATAGTCGTTTAATGCTTTCGGTCTGTTTCACATAAAAAGAATAAAAAAATGAATTGAAATTATCCTTCTCATTCTTTATAATACAATGCGTTAATGCGTACATAGTGACTTTATAGGGGAAGTTAATAACAGTATATTGTTATTTCCATTTACAGCTCGAGTAAGTTTTTGCTTTTTTTTCTGCTATTTAAATATTATTGCGAGTGTTTTAAGTAAAATATGGAATATTCTTTTTGAACAACTTTATACTGTTATTATACTTTGGTTAGAAACAATTAAACTTAAACTTGGATAATATATTTCCTAAGCAACACACGTCAAATTAATCAGTAAGGCTTTTTGGCTTTTTTGATTTATTAAAATACCGCGTCCTGTTAACCATGGTTTTAAAATTGTCTTTAAACTTATAATATCAATCAATTATACAGCATCTCAAAATTAAGTTAACGTGTCATATCTTATATTATTAATTATATAAGTTATAACAATTACAAACAGCATAGAAGCTATCTATAATTTTTAGAAATTAATAAAATGCTTTATTCTCAGTTTAGATAATCTTAATTCAATGCACCTTTTACTTACAACAATCTCATAAATGCTAAAAAAAAAAAACATAATAACAACAGTATTACATTGAATTGGTTGTCTAAATAACAGCCATTTAATAAATGATCTGTTCCTTTCTGTAAATATAATAAATACAATAGATACGACGACAAAATACATTGAAATGTGTTCCAGAAAAAAAACGAGTAATAATATATGACGAATATTGTGTACCAAAAATGTAACATGTTAAATTATATATAGTATTTTATAAAGTTTATTAGGTACTTGCTATTTAATGGCTCACAGCTACAGTCTTATCAAAAACTTAACGCTCTATTATTTTCAAATGCTAAGTCGTTTGTAAGCACATCAACTTTTTTTTGATTAAGACATAATGCGAAAAGGTTTCGGGTAAATAATAAATAAATAAATAATAACTTGTACGCATTTATACCCTAAACCTTAAGATTCCGAAGAACTTGAATAATGTTTCCGATGTATTTCTTATTCCTGGTTGGACTTGGACTTATATTAATACATATTTTCACTGTGACTTGATAAATCAATTAAGGTATAAGTTACAAACTAATATCACGTGATTTTATATAAAATGAGACTCGGACATACTCGTTGTATATAATATAATATATACTTGATTGTTATTCGCAATGGTCGTAGAGTGGGGAAAATGCATACGAAATAAGTCTGGTTAAAATATATACTTATTCATTGTTATGTAATATAATTTTATGTTGAAATTACTTACTCAATAAATATGCTGTGTCAAAAGTCGAATAAATAGAGTTGCTGTGATGGCTCTGACGGTGGTGCTGCAGCTGGTGATCACCAAGTGATGGCAATGGTGACAGTAGCGGTTTTTGTAGACAATCGATGGTAGTATAGCGGCGACAGTAAGTTGTAGATTTGAGGAGTATTGTTGTCTGTACTGATATCGGTCTACACACTGTTGTCGAGTATTCCGGTGCCATTGGTATTTGTACCGTTGGGAATACACCTATTTTTTTGCTGATTTTCGGTGGTAATGGCATATTGATAATTTCCATCGTTTACTTAATTGCTAATGTCCCATCACTAATGGAACGTGAACGCGATAGTATATTTTGTCATCAACGAAAATAGTATAGGTACATATTATATCCATACCATTACTGTTGGCAATTAATCCATTTGAATAACGACGGAGAAAAAATATATAATATATTAAATTAACATTTATTGAATGCAGAATTATAATGTGTAGCATAAGAATAAGTATTATAATTTATGTTATTAAATCAAATCTGTGTAGCAAAAAATTGAAATTCTAAACACAATATTCACATCTATGATTTATGCAATATTACTATGCAGCACATATTACCTCGATCTAACTTGACCATTGTTAACTTCTAAATTTTTTTTTTCTGTTACACATTATTATTATACTCGATTCTCCGACGACTAAAGTACGGCTTTGAAAATATTATAATTCTACACATTGACCGTCTCGCTGATATTATACAATAGCTTCTTTGCCTTTATTAATTATTTTGCATGTTTGACCTTTGAAGATTGTAAAATGATGATCTTTTGATGACAACACTATATTAAAGTTTAATATTTTAATCTCTTCATTTATATATTTAAGAGGTTTCAATGGAAATTTATTTTCACCTTAATATTAACAGATATAATTCATTTATAAATTTTAAATGGATATAATTATAATCTGAATAATAATCTACAATTATATATGAATTAAAATATGACAGCACAACAATTACATATTAAAATTATGTGTATATATATATATATATATATATATATATATATATATATATATATATAATATTTATATTTTTTATAAATATGGTCATGTCTTTGTATTTTAATATTAT